>JBBUKS010512436.1:0-13325 GCA_038050645.1 Hedychium gardnerianum | reverse complement strand
GTTTGTTTTGGATATGAAACATGCTACCTATTGTAGTTAAGTTAACTCTTAAAAATTAACTCTTAAGTTAAGTTAACCATTGACTATGGATTATGTAGTTGGATGAGTTTATTGGATTATGTAGGTTGTGAATTGCCAATTAGTTTGGTGATGTTGCATAGAAGGGAATATAAGTCATGTTATGTTACTTTCGGTACATGCATGTCATGATTATTCTATTTTGGAATTGTAGTGGTTTTAAAATAGTTTGAATTGTTTAAATTTAAATCATGAAGTCTAGTTTGGGTAGTACTTGTTTAAATCATCTGATAAATGTGAGAATGATATATGAAAGGGTGTTGATAATTTAATTGGAATACCAAACCTTTTGTGAATTTGGAGAACGAATCTCTAAACCTAAATTTAATCCATTCGATCCGCTAATTGGGTGGTTAACTCAATTTAAGAAGTTAGTGGGTTTTAATCATTGTTTACGTGTTAAAAATAAAAGTAGTCTTGTATTTCTACTTATAGGCTCCCGATACGAGACGGAGCGTCGACTCTGAGAAACTTTCATAGAACGATCTATATTTGAGGTGGGTACCTCTATCCTTGTCTCCTTTAGAATTTTTGAACTTAGTGCATAAATACTATAACTTTGATAGGTAGTTTTGTTACCTTAAATCTATTCATGTTTTCTGGACTTTGATACTTAATTGCTTGCTGTTATGCTAGTCTATTAATATTCATGCAGTCTCGTTCTATTGATTATCTGAGTTTGGTAGTGGTACACATGTGTATGATGTGTATCATAGTTTGGGTGCATGCGTATATGGTATGCACCGTAGGTCGTTGCACACGTGTATGATGTATTTCACAGGTGTCCACCCTATATGAGTTTATGACACTATATTATGATATTTGCTTTTATGTGATGCTCATTTCATCATGTGTATGATGCTCATATCATTTTGCACTACATACTATTGCATGCTGACGATCATTGTCTCCCTTGTGGTCGAGAGAGTCGTTAGTCATATTTTTGCCAGCTCGGCCACTTAGGTAGTGGTCTGGAGTCGAGTGGTTGTCTTGTCCTACCGCTCGGCCACTTAGGTAATGATAGTTGGAGCATCATGCAGATAGACCTCTTGTTGTAGCTAGATAACTACCTTGCATCCTGACCACTCGGTCACTTAGAGTAGTGGTAGATGGAGTGCGATCAGGGTCACCGTCCTGCCCCTCTCGTCCACACAGATGTCATGGTAGCTGGAGAGGTACGTCATGCTTTGCATATGCATTTGATTACTGTTACACTTGTATGAGATGACTGTGCATTTGATGGACCTATGTATATATATGTTTAGTTTATTCACCCATGTCAGAGATGGTACCACGCGTTGGAGTTAGGTTTTATACCCGATACATGATTGATTTAGAATGGTAAACGTATATTGTTATGTTGGTTAGAGATGCTGGACTATACCATTTGCAGAGTTGTGTTTATGTACGGTACATGATCAGATTTATGATAGAGTACCTTCTACGAGACTATATGTTCCCTTGATCACTTATTGTTATTATTATACACTATCTTTCATATATCCGCGGAGTCATTTGGACTTACTATCATTTTGTATATGTTTATTTTTCTCAGGTATCAGCTAGATCTTCTACCTGTCGTCGGGAGATTCCTGTCTGCCTGTTTTGAGTCACTAGTAGGCTTTGATTTTCGTATCGTACTTTGGTACTTGTTTTTTCATCTGGTTTATATTATGATTTTGTAATAAATGCACTATGTTTGAGTATGCTCTGTGATTTGGGTCTTTGATTTTTTTGTTAGTGATGTATGTCATGCCGGCACAATAATTAGGTTGTTGTGTTTTGGTTGTTCCTTTTATACGTTTGGTGGATTTGGTATTATTATTTGCATATTTGAGTTGTTTTATTTACTGCGTGGATTTGAATATTCGTGTAAGGTATTTTTTTTGTGTATTTATATATTAGGATATTATCAGCCGTACAGGGGAGGTGTTATCCGTTTTTCGATGGATAAATATACTTTCTGGGCGTGATAGTATTATGATAGTTTTAGGATTATTCATATTTTTATTTGATGATTTTAAAAAGAGCCTTCACATGAAATTGGATCGGTGTCTTTACACAAGTTTTGGTCGTACGTATTATCATAATCACAGAAGATTATTTTGTAGTTCTAATATATACTGTTGTATTAATATGTGATACAAACTAAAGTAATCCTTAATTCTTAATTAAGCCAACCATAATCATAACTATTATATTGGTAATAATTATAATAAGAATATGATCATTGTACTTCTCATTTAAAGTTTTAAATATAAGCATGATTAGTTTGACATTATTAATCATGTTAGAAATTTTATTTTTATTAGGATATAATGTATATGAACAAGACTTGGATGTACAATAGGTTAGATAATAGATTTATCAATCAAGAATTTTTTGCTGGGTTGAAGAGTTTATGAATTTCGTTAAGGGTAATTCAAAATACTTGAATGATGTCGAGTTAAAGTATCCATGTAATCAACGCAGAAGTAGAAATATCGCTTTTCGCGATGAGGATACAGTTAAAACATATATATGTAGGTATGAGTTTGTTCAAAATTATTACAACTGATATTGTCATGGAGAGCCGTATATATTTGACCCAATTAGACTTTTCGTTGCTTTGCCATCCTGCTCGATTGTTCTAGAGGAATCATCAAAGCTTGTGAATACAATGCAATCAATGAGTTACGACGCAATGAATATATATAATCAATCAAATATAGAGGAAATACTTATACCGAAAGTTCAGAAAATGTATGACATATTAAAGACTAGTGAAAAAGAATTGTGGGAAGACATTCCTTTTGGTCATTCTCAACTATTAGCTACTGCAATATTACTGAACATGAAGGCAAATCATCATTTCTCTGAACGATGTTACGATGACATTTGTCAATTGATGTTAGAGTTGCTCTCTGCTGATAACTGCATTACTAATAACTTTTACGATACAAAGAAATTTATTAGAGATTTGAGTTTGCTAGTAGAGAAGATTCATTTTTGTATTAATAAATGCATGATCTTTTGGAATGAAGATAGTGATCTGATGAAATACATAATGTGTATTCACCCTCGTTATAAGCAGAGTAGTCACATGCCTGGGAAGAAGAAAAATATTTCCTTGAAAGTCATGTATTATTTTTTGTTAACTGCTAGGTTCCAACGCTTGTATACATCTACCGCAACAGTAAGCCACATGAGGTAACATCATGATCATATACACGAAGGAGATATAATGTGTCATCCTTGTAACTCTCCTATATGGAAACATCTTAATACAATATTTTCCTTATTTGTAATGAAATCACGTAATGTAAGATTTGAACTTTTCACAGGATAAATTTCAGCCATTGGGAAGCTATGAACAACAATATTTATTTTGGCCATTTATATTAACACCAGATAACTTACCTCCATGAATATACATGAAACAAGAATTTATATTTCTTACTGTGTTTATTCCAGATCCTTAGATTTCAAAAGGGCAAATTGATGTGTTTTTATAACCTTTGATTGTAAAACTGAATCATTTATGGAATGTAGGATTGAAGACTTATGGCATTACAAGTAAATCAAATTTTACAATACATGCTTCTTTGTTATGGACGATAAGTGATTTTTCAGCATACTCAATGTTGTCAGGATGGAGCACGACTGACAAGTTAGCATGTCTACATTGCATGGGGAAGTCTGATGCATTTTCATTATCTTGTAGTGAAAAGATATCTTGGTTTGATAATCATCATAAATTTTTTACCAGTTGATCAATTATTTAGGCGAAATAAGAAAAATTCCAAAAGAAATGAAATTGTCAGGAAACCTCCCAGCAATAAAGTCAAGTGAAGAAGTTCTTGACGAAATTGACAGCTATGAATTTCTACCAGTATATTAGGATGATTTTGATGATATAAATAAGTACAGTGTTAGGGTGAACAAGTGTGGTTGGAGGAAAAGAAGAATATTTTGGGAGCTGTCATATTGAAAGTATTTACTCATTAGATGTGATGCATGTTGAAAAAAAAATTCTTCGATAACATCTTCAATACTATGATAAATGTTCATGCAAAAAAACTAAAGACACAGTAAAATCACGTAGAGAATTAAAAAAATTAGTAAGCAGACTTAAGTTACATCAAACAACTATAAATTATCCGAATGCTTGTTATACATTGGACAAAGAAGCTAAGCAAACATTGTGTACTTGGTTGAAAGCAATCAAATTTTTTGATGGATATGCCTCGAATGTCTCACTGTGTAGATACGAACAAATTAAAAATATTTGGAATGAAGAGTCACGATTGTCATGTGTTTATGCAAATACTAATTTCAAAAGCTTTTCATGACCTACTTCCTGACAATGTTTGACAAATACTTACAAAATTAAGTCTATTTTTAGATATTTGACTTCAAGGGTTATTATGATATCTGATATGCTTTGACTTCAGACAGACATTCTAATAATACTCTATAAGCTTGAGCACATATTTCCACCATTTTTTTTATTAAATTGAATATCTGCCTATTCATTTATCTTATGAGGTACAACTAGGTGATCCTGTGTAATACAAATGGATGTATTCATTTGAGTGATTTTTGAGAAAATTAAATAATAATGTTCATAATAAAGCAAGAGTTGAAGGATCAATATGTAATGCATAATTGGTTGGAAAATCATCTTCCTTCTGCTCTTATTATTTTGTCGATAATGTGCAAATCAGAAATCGTAAGGTTCCTTGAAATATTGATGATACTCAACCAGTTGATCTAAAGATGCTTTCTATTTTCAAGTTTTCTGGTAAGGCGATGGATACAACTGTTTCTATACGGTTAAATGATCAAGAATATCATGCTGTCAGGACATATATACTGTTGAATTGTGAAGAAGACAAACCATACATAAGGTAATAGTTCAAGTTGACATGCTATTTAATTTGTCTTCAAATTACCTATTTTGACAGTTTGCACGAACAACTATACCTACAAAATCCATCAATAAATACAAGTGAGGTCGATCACAAGTTAGAGCATAAATTTATATTTTGGTTTCAAATTTATTTAAGTTTGCGATTAAATTAATTATTACAATGTAACTATATTATATATATATCTAATTTATATCATAACTATTATTATAGGCGAATGATCGTAGAATCTCAAATGTGTAAGATGAAAGGTTAAAAAAATCTCTCATTAGGACCTCTCCGTAACATAACAGTCTACTCAAGTTATTATATTAATGGTTTCAGATTTCACGTAGCCCAACGTGATTCACAAAGGCTTACATATAATTTTGGTATTTACGTAAATGGATCCATAAACAATAATGATGCTCAATTTCATTATTATGATAGATTTGAGAAAATCATGGAGGTTGAGTATCCTGCTTTACCTTTAAAAATGTGTGTATTGTTCAGATGTTCATGGTATGATCTAACTCCAAGAACAGATACTAGAATATATCGTTTCTACAATTTAATTAAGGTTAATACAAACAAAAGATTTAACAAGTTTGAGTCTTTTATTTTCGCGATACAAGCTAGTCAAGTATTCTATCTTGAGTACTCAAGTAAGAGAAGAAGACTTAGTAAATGGTTAGTAGTGTATCAAATAAAGTCTCGGTCAATCATAGAAATGTCGAATACTCCCATTGCACAAAATCATGATGTATATCAAAATAAAGAAGTCGAGTTATAGTCAACTAATTCTCAAATACAATCCACATCACAAGAATTAGTAGATGTTAATGTCAATTACGAGAAAATAAATGATGAAAAGATGTCGAGCAGTGAGAAGGTTGATGTAACAATGGAGTCTAGTGATGAGAGCTTGCAAAATTTAAATTTAGTTGATTCAGAATGACAACAAGTGATTAAAAATTATATGAATTATTTTTTTATTTATTTCATCTCCCTAGTTAGAAGATAATATTATTTCAAATGTGTCTTATATTATGATTTTGCTTATATAGTCATGATAGACATTGTACTAGCACATGGTGACCAGTAGGTTTTGAGAGTTTCTGATGATTGGTAAGTAGTTATATATTAAAAATTATTTTATTATTTAATCAGCTGCTTTATTTATCATAGATATCTCATTCATGGTATTTTTCCATCCAGTTTTATTCCAGATGGTCATCAGGTTGCAGCCTACATGTCGAAGAAGTTTAAAGAATGACTGTCTCCATCTGATACTATATGAAGGTGTGTATACCAGGATACGAAGAACTTTTATTACGGTGAATTTTTGGTAAGTATTTTGAATAAAAAATATATTTTGTAATATAATTAACATGATACTAATTTTCAAAATTTATTGTTGCAGAAGCGATATTTTTGGGAGGAGGGCCACGAGACCGAGTTCAAATAGATTTGGAAGAACTACTGTGCAAAATTGTACAAAGATGTGTTATACAAGTGAGGAGGAGGGGGACATCATGCCATCCGAGATCCCTATTGTAGTTTGGGGGGCTTGGAGAGCCATTTGGATTATCGAGCATTAACAGTCCAATTCAGTTCAGAGTCTGTTGGGCCGAGCACCGGATCCATAAAGTATATTGGAGGATTCTATTCTATCATTGAGCATACCTCTAATTTGGTAAATTTAAAATTAAGTTATATAAAAATTTCTTACGTATGCTTTTTTTTATTAGTTTTAATGTACTTGCATTACTTGTATGCAGACTGCTGCATTACAGAGACATGCCACTTGTTGGGAGATATTTAACAATACCCATCAGAAGAAGGATGGATCATTTGTCGATCGACGTTCCCTAGCAATTAACGTAAGAATATTAACGAAATATATTTATAGACTTTATGTGGAGGTTAATAAAATAATCATTTTGATACAGGAAGCAATGACAACTAAAATTGCACAGGCGTCTCAGCATAGTGCAGAGGGAGAGGCATCACAGTCTCTTTCCACCGACTAGGTTAATGACATTTATTATGATATTGTTGGTGGAAAGAAGAAGAACTCTTTCTACGACTTTGGCTCTCAAACCAAAGTTGTCTTTGACAAGATGAGGGCTCCAAGGATTAGGGGTCGTCCTAGTTTCTCCTCTTCATCTATTGAGGTACAAGCTTTGCAGACGGAAAATCAGAATTTGCGGACTCGACTGTCGTCATTAGAGCAGACGATGGTTGAGAGAGATGCAAAGAGGGACACAGTCGTACGGGAGATGCACGAGCGACAGACTCGAAATGAGGAGATAGTTTGCCAGATGAAAGCGTATGTAGTAGAAAATTTCATTCTCAATACATAGACGTCGCGCCTGCATTGTTTGGAGTCCCAAGAGACCCAAGATCTTGATGATTCCCCTACTGAGTAGATCATTTTGAGATATGTAAGACTAATCTTAGTTCTTAATTTTTTTCAGTAAAAAATATTTCTATTATTTTTTTTATTAGTATATGCATCTTTAATTGCCTTATAATTTTTCATGATTATTTTCAAATATTTCATATTTCTATCACCATATCTAGATATCTAAGTATGTGTTTTTAAATAATGTCAATATCTATTATTTATGATAAGTAGTTGTCTTTTGTATTTTAACATCAATATTTATTGTTATATTCACAACTGATTATATCTTTTTTTATAGGATTTAAGTTTATTTTGTATTAAATTTTTATTAAAATGTCTTGTATGGATGTTATCTTTTTGATATGGATATTTTGTATAGATGATTATGGATGTTTTGTATGAATTTTTTTGTCGATGTTTGTATGCATTTTTTGTATGAAGACTTGGATGTTTGTGATGTGTTGTATTAATGTGTTTGTATGAATGTTGTATGAATGTATGGACTTATATGAATGTGTTTGTATGAATATGTTTGTTGTTAGCATTATGAGTTTATTGTTAAAATCGTCGTTTGTGATGATTATATTTGAATGTAAACAGGAAAAAAAATAAAAATATTTTTTTATTTTTTTTAAAAATTAGCGACGAATTGCGACGGATTTTAAAATCCGTCGCTAATGTATTGACAATTCTGTTTATCGAGTTAACGATGGAAATGTACTCTCCGTCGCTAATTAGCAATGAAATATTTAAATTTCGTCGCTAATAAACCAACGGGTTTTAGATTTCATTCAACATATTAGCGATGAAATTTTTAATATTCGTCGCTGTTAGCGACGGAAGATTAATCTTCCGTCGCTAATCATACTCAATTATTTAGCGACGGATTTTTTATATCCGTCTCTGATAGCGACGAAATATTAATTTTTTGTTATTAGATAAGGTTGGACTGTTAACGACGGAGATTTAATATTCTATCGCTATTAGAGATGGATTTTTAAATTCATCGCAAGTAGCGACGGAATATTAAATCTTCGTCGTTAAATCCCATCTATGAGACAAAATTAGCCGATGAATTATATTCCGTCACTAATATGGTTTAGCAATGGAATAACGACGGATAATTGCAATTGCTAGTATTTGATTTTCTTGTAGTGAAGCCATTGGGACAATCGATAAATAATTATTTGTTTTTCATAAGTCATTGCCAATTGCTGTTTTTGTTTCAACTAAATATTTGTAGTGGATAATTCATCATTTCTCCATGAGATTTTATAGTACCATCCAACATTTACATGGCACATAAAATCAATTAAGCCATTATCAAGTATCAAACTCTGTTATCATATAGTTTCACTCTGACAAGGGAAGACCTATGACCATGTCTACAATGTGTCTTTATTTTTGAATGATGCCACTTTCTTTTAGTTGACACTTCTATCCTATGAGATTAATATTTTTATTACTTGACGACAATCGTACATTTGCGGAAATCATAGAACAAGTTTTTGATGTCGTTATCGGAGATTATTTTGATTCATTGATTGGCTAGTGAATTGGTTAATCTAGATTTTTTTTTCTTACTTTCAAATTCTGTATTTCTTTATTTCCAATTTTTCATTACTGTATTTTTAGTTTTTTAATAATTCCATTTTGAAGGTGATTAAGATTGTCTTTCTTTTATGTGAAGATCTAACCTATTAGAAAATCTTCTTTCTGTTGATCCTGAGATTGATTGGACATATTGACTAGATGAAACGAGCAAAAGAAACTAGAAATAGAGCTTACTCAAGCAGTTATGGCAAACAAATCATTAAAAGACTATGCTGCACCCACTGCCAGAGGCCTAAGGTCTCGAATAATCAGACCTTCTATTGAGGCTAACAACTTTGAATTAAAACTTGCTATTATTTCGATGGTGCAACAAAATTAATTTGATGGAGGACCTACAAAAGACCCTCATCAATACTTAGAAATATTTCTGGAGATATGTGGAACAATGAAGACTAATGGAGTGTCAGCAGATGCAATCATATTACTTCTATTTTCCTTTTCATTATGGGATAGAGCCCAGACTTGATTAAATTCTTTATCGGCCGATAGTATAACCACTTGGGAACAATGTGAACAAAAATCTCTTGATTTTTTCCCCTCCAAGTAAGATTGCCCATCTGAGAAATTTTATTTCAAGTTTTATACAAAAAGATGACAAGTCTCTATACAAAGCTTGAGATAGATTCAAAAGCTTACTACATCAATGCCCTCATCGTGGACTCGAAAAGTGGCTTATCATCCACGCATTTTATAATGAAATTTCCTATCAAACAAAGGTGTCACTTAACTCCGCAGCTGGCAGAGCTTTGATGAATAAGGGGTTGGATGAAGTCGAAGAAATTATTGAGAGTGTGACATTGAATCATCATCAATGGGCATCTGAACAAGGTAATCTTGTAAAATTTGCTGGTAAGTATGAAATGAATGCTTTTCAATTGATTAGCAAAATTTGATGCTCTACAAAGAGGTTTGATACTTTAGTGTTAATTCTGTAAATGTTGAGTGGAGATGTAGGGCATACAAAAGACACTTGTCATTTGGGTGCTATCACTTCACAACTGGCTCAAATGGAACAAGTAGATGTAATAGTTAACTTCAATTCGAGGCCCAACAATCCTTACTCGGGAACATACAACTTCAGTTGGAGGAATTATCCAAACTTCTCCTATCGCAACAACTAAGATCAAGGAATGTCGAAAAATTTTAGGCAACCAACAGGAACTTAATCTTTTTCCCAACTTGACAGAATGGAGAAGATGATAGAGGACTTTCTTAATAAGCATTCCCAACTGAATGAGGACTACAATCAACTGAAAGGTACAGTAAATAATTTGGAAGGTCAAACTAAAATTCTTGAGACTCAACTTGCACAGGTAGCTAGCTCATCGCAAAGGACTCCGGGGACATTTTCAGGGAAGGTGGAACTAAATCCAATTGAACACTACAATGTCATTGTCTTAGAAGCGGCAAATCTCTTATTGAACCTCAAGTACAAAAGTCACACCAAAAAGAAGACCAAATACCAACGGGTGAAGCCATTCAGATTTCTTTTGACGATGATCACATTCAAGAAGAATCTGAGGAAAAGAAAGACGAGCCCAACCCAAGTCCACCGTTGAGGACATATGTGTCGCTGGTACCATTTCCACAACGACTAGTCATAGCCAACAAGGATGAGGAGTTTGGCAAATTCTTGGAAAAGATCAAGGCACTTTGTATAGAAATACCACTCCTTGATGCTTTGTAACAAATATCGAAGTTTGCCAAATTCATGGACATCTTTTCTTATCGAAGAAAAAAAAGAGGTTTATGAGATTATTGCACTAACGGAGGAATGCAGTGCACTTATCTTGAGCAAGTTGCCTCCGAAGCTCAAAGATCCGAGAAGCTTCTCTATTCCATGCAAGATTAGAACGACTAAGATAGGTAAAGCTTTATGTGATTTGGGGGCAATTGTAAACCTCATGCCTTACTCGTGTTGTAAAAAATTGGAATTGAGTGATTTAAAGTTGACAACAATGACACTACAACTTGCTGACTTATCTTGGTATTCTAGAAGATGTGCTAGTTGAAATAGGTAATTTTGTAGTGCTTATAGATTTTGTTATCCTAGAGATGGAGGAGGATCCAAAAATCCCCATCGTACTAGGTAGGCCTTTCCTTGCTACAACTGTAGCTGTAATTGATTTTAAAAATCATAAACTCTCCTTGGCAATAGGTAAGGAAAAAAAATTGAATTTAATTTATCTAAGGCTACTGATGCATTATTTGTTGAGGATGCCTATTTCAGGATTGATGAGATGAAGAAAAAGAAAAAGAACCACCCTGTTGGAAGACCACTGGATGAAGCACCAAGTTCGATTGGTCAAGAAAAGAAGCCAATAACAAAAAATGACAAATACATCATCCCGACAAGAGATAGGATGAAGGATAGACTTCAAAATGCAACTTGTCATGAAGGAGGGGAGCACAATCCTCTCAAGGTAAAGATTCCCAGTTTAGCCAAAACAGGAGTTGAGCTTGTGACCTTAAACAAGCAACTTCTTGGGAGTCAACTCAAGTTTTTTCGTTATTTTTATTTCGGTCTTTTCTTTGTTTTAGTCTTTTATTTTTCTTTTTACAGGGTCAAGAACACCCATGAGTTGGCCAAGGCGATCGCCACAGGTGTGGGAAGGAGATAGGTTGTACCTTCACCCATACACTCAATACAAGAAAAGACACGACCGTGCCCCAAAAGTCATGACTGTGCTTTTTGCCACAGAAAGGGTGGAGTTACAATTGTTGAGAAAAACACGATCGTGCCTCAAAAGACACGGTCATGCCTATTACCACCGAGCTGGCGAAGGTTGGAAATCCTGAGAAGACGTGACCGTGCTTCCAAAGGCATGACTGTGCTTACTACCATCAAAGAAAAGACACGGCTGTGCTGTGTAAGCACGACCGTGCCTCAACTAACTGTGGCATTTCACACAATCGTGCCTCCTTGTTCTTTCTCAGCTTGTAAAAAAAAATCTGAGACACGACCATGCTAATGCCCACAGAGGCCGCACAAACTGGCCGTGTCTAAAAGACACGACCATGTCGCGCTGAATCGAGGCTTTTAAACCCTTGATTTGGCCGTGCTTTTTCACACCCACACTAGTGCCATCGCCTCTTCTTCACCTAAATCCTTCTCCTTCCCTCTTAAACCCTAATTTCTGAGTTCCCAACCTCCCCAAGACCTTTTCCCTCGATTTCCCTCTCTTCTTCCTCTCCAAGAAGCTTCCTTTCTCAAAGCAACTCTAAGTTTCCTTCTTCCTCCCAACCAAAGAAGCTACCTTCTTCTTTCTCATTCTTCTTTCCTCCTCTCCTTTATAAGTGATTTTATTTCATTTGGACACTGAAAATTTCAATTCCATAATATTTTTTTTTCTTTTTGTTGCATAATAAATCATATTTGCATATCATCCATTCATGCATTGTATTGTTTGCTTGTTCCTTATAGCACTCTAGTAGCATGCTGTTTCTATATTTTATGTTGATGTGATAAGTATGCTAGTATGTTTAGTGAGATATTTTCTTCTATTCGTAGTAGCATGAAGTGAGCAATGATTTTATCGTACAAGTTCGGGTGTTGGCCTAGTTGTTTAGGATCTCTTTACATTTATGCTTAACTTTGATAGTCGATATATCCAAAAATAGTTATGATTCATAGAACAAGACTAGTATTTACGTTTCTTTAGTGAACCTTCAATTGTATTTTGGTTACTGAATAAATTTGAATCATGATACTCATTTAGAAAAATCAAAATTCCAAAAAAATTTAATAATAATAAGAAAGAAAAAGATTGTTCAAGTGTTGCACTTTGCAAACACTTTGAGGGGAAAAAAAGCATGGGATAAAAAAAAATTGTCATGAGTAAATATTAATAAAAGGTACCCCTTTAAGATCGAGTTAGGTTACTGGAAAATACCTATTATGTTTCTCTTGATATTGAGAAATTCTTTGAGACCTTGTGTAGATATGTTAGTGTCAGCCCTAAGAGCTAATCATAAGTTGATTAACTTAGGACATATTATATCATATTTATCAATAGAGGCAAGGTTTTGGTTATTATATTTACTTCATGGTTGTGCTAGCTGAATAAATATAATTGTTAAATATGATAATTAAAAATGGTAAAATAATGTGTGTTAATTGAGGAATAATCTTAAAGAAATTTTAAAGATTTTTTCTGATTTAATTGGAGCTAATTAGAAGAGTTTACAGGATATAAATAATAGGCTTATATAAAGTCTGTTTGAAATATCAATTAAGTTGGGAGTTGATTGATTTAATTAATCTAAGGTTATAATTCATTAACTTAAGTTTATATTATTAAACCTAAGTAATAAATATAAATCTATTTCTATTT
>JBBUKS010512425.1:0-13325 GCA_038050645.1 Hedychium gardnerianum | reverse complement strand
CTCGATTCTTTTCATGCTGCCAATTTTGTTCTTGTTCTCTGAGAGAGAAGTGAAACTCTGAGCGGATATTCTATCAATAAAATTAAATATTCTTATTCTTGTTCTTTCATATATATATTTATAAATATATATATACATCATCAAATTAATTAAGAAAAGTTAATAGCTTGATTATTAAAGCAATCACAAGAGATGCTCCAACTTCAATCAATCTTTAAATTAGTCGAACTGCATCATCACTATTCGATTGCGAACAGCAAAGTTTGTACTACTTTTATTCAAATCTCTGAGGAAGAAGAAGCCTCTCTGTCTAAATTGCTCCACATGCACTTCATAACTCATTCAGTCGCGACGATCGACCTCCGTGTTCTTCGCAGACGAAAAAACCTGAAAAATCTTGCAGATATCAACATTTTTATCACCAAATGAAGGTGTTTTTTTGTTAATAAGAGAAGGAAATGCTCTTCAATCTCCATACCTTGTCCTGTTTCCTGAGTTTGAGATAGTCTCCAATACCTCCGATTGTCTTCTTGAGACAAATCCTGTGCTGCTCCATGGAAGCGTTGGCGAACTGCTGCAAGTGATCTTTGGTGTTGGCCACGAAGCCGGCCTCTGCCTCCTTCCTCTTCTTCCAACAAGGTGAGTTCATCTCAGTTGGGCCCTTTCTCGATTCCATAACAAATGTCTAACTTCGATTGCCGAGTTTCTTACGATTAGCAAAACGCAGCCGCTTTTACAGTTTTATTCGCGGAAAGCTTGTAGAGGAGGAAAGAACATATTCCTGGATATCGTTTCCTCCGCTCGATCTCGTGGAGCGTATTCCAAATTCCTGATCTAAGTTTGGGCCATGCGAGGTACATAGATTCGGGCCAAGATTCTGGAAGCTGTAAAGCCCAGGTTGTAGTCGGGCACCCTAAGGCGCAATTTTCACAGCTTTTTCTCCCTCTCCAGCATTTTTGGGGCTTCCTACCGGCGGCAGCAGCTCCGCCTCGCCTGGAGTCTGGAGATGTCTTCGACCAGTTCCTCCTTTAAGGTCATTTCTAACCGGCAGCAACTGATTTCTCTTTTGTGTTGTTTACTTCCGGATTTGTTGCTGATTGCTTTGTCTAATATGGCAGATAATCCTGGGTTCGTCCTCAAGGTCTCGCCGTCAGATACTGTCCGAGATGGGATACGATTTCACCATCATGGTATGCGATTCATTTCACATTCTCTCCCTTCGTCTACTTTGTTTCCCGCCACTTCACTATCTAGTGGCTTCATGACAGAGTGCTGACATCGACGAGAAAGAGATCCGGATGGAGAAGCCGGAGGAGCTAGTGATGGCATTGGCTGAAGCTAAGGTTAGAAGACTATTTGATGCTTGGTAGTAAGTTAGATATTGAATTTTAAAAGGTGTGTTACTGTGGTTGATTCTTCAGGCTGATGCTATTATATCAAAGCTGCGTAGCAATGGTTTTAATGAACAGGATGATGGGCCAACGCTCCTGATAACTGCTGACCAGGTTTAATCTTGTGCAAAGTCCCTTTTTTTGGCATAGTTAGCAGTGATTGATCGAGTTAAGACTAATGTTTGTTGTATGAATGGTGAATGTCTGCATCATTGTATGTATTAGTCATAATGTCAACTTGAGGTACGAAATCTTATGTCATTGATGTCAGATAGGAGGAGAGGTCAGTTGCACAAAGTAGGGGAGCTACGGATGCATGAGGGAGTTCTAAAGAAAATCCTTTTTTTTATTTATAAAAACCCTTTTAAAAAAAAAATTGGTGGTGCATCCCTTTTATTTAAAAGGGTGTGTGTCCCTACAGGCTATGGAACCGGTGGGTGCTTCCACCTCTCATCCTCTTGGGAAGAACTGACAATAAGTATCATCAGTATAGGGATATAAATGCTTGGCTACTTTTTATTCACTTGTGGAATATCAGTTTCTATCTTGATTATTTAATATTGGAATGGTGTAAAGCTTTGTTTGGTTTCATTTCTTTATAGTTGGAGATTTGATATATGTAGGTAGTTTTTGCCGACTTTGTACACTGAACTGAGAAAACGAGACATCTATTTTCAAATTGTTGATACTTGAAAGTATATATATCTAGAATACACATCAAGCAAGCTCTGAACAAGTTAATTTTCATTTCAAGAAATCATGTCTATTTTCCGGCATGATGAGAAATTGAGGTGGTTGTTCTAAGAAGAACACGTGGCACCTCCTCGCATATCACTTCAAGTTGTCAGTTTTAACACATGGAGCAAATTAGGATTCTCTTCATACAAACTAGGATATCAGCATGATGAGAAATTGAGGTGAGTGTTCTAAGAAGACCACATGGCACCTCTACACATGTCATTTCTTCAAGTTGTCATTTAACACATGGAACAAACATACCAACTAGGATACCAATAACATGGTATTTTAGCAGCTTATTTAAATATTCTGTGCAGCATTAGTTTTTACCTGAATGCTTGAAAGTTCTTATCAACGTACCAATTTTTTTGTCACATATCACAAGTTTTGACTCTATTTCATGTTGTAGTCAAACTTTTGTATTGTTTTTTTATATTCTCTCAGGTGCGTAGATGCATCTAAAACCCAAGTTCAGTTACTTCTTTGTATCATAGGGTATTTTATGACTTACTTATGCTGTACTTTCCTTTGTTTTATGGTCGGCTATCTTTTGACAACAAATGCATAACAATCACCAGTAGGAAAGTCACCAATAATAATTGTACCATCTATCATGTTAATCATGCAGATAGTTCTCATGTTTGTATCAATTCAAAGGTGATTTCGGCTTAGCCTGTATAAATGAAATTTTTTATCTTCCTCATTTGCCACATAATGTTTTTCTAAAAGTGTTGTATATATTTGATTTCTGAAGCAATGCTAGTTACTGTCAAACTAATGCTATCCGCCATTGGTGTTTCTTTTATTAAGGTTGTGGTTCATGGTGGAATGATAAGAGAAAAGCCAAGCAGCCCAGAGGAAGCACGCGAGTTTATTAAAGGTTTTCTTGGACTGGCCTTCATGTTTCTTTTGAAGATTGATCCTTAGACCCCATGGCATTATTTGTGAAAATTCTTTCAGGCTATTCCCAGGGTCATGCATCAACAGTGGGGTCAGTTCTTGTTACCAATTTAAAAACTGGGGTTAGAAAAGGAGGATGTGATAAAAGTGAGGTATTGCTTTGTTATAGTAGTAATATTCCAAATTCTGTAATTCATCCAAAACAAGAGTTTAAGTAATATTATAAAAGAATTAAAAGATGTTATCTTTTATATTCTTTTTCCATATTATGACCAATCAACCTTTCATATGAATGCCCATACAAATATATGCCAAAAACTTATCAAGTTGTGTGATAAAATGAAGACTAGACAATACTAGCAAACAGTGTCATGTAATGTGATTTCAGTTGGACAAGTTTCTGATTGCTGATAGTACGTGTGTTTCTCTCCCTAATATGCAGATTTATTTTCACAAGATACCAGATGATGTGATAGATAACTTGGTAATCGCATATTTTTCCTCTTTGTTACACACGAGTTTCATTTATTTTACTTTATATGTAATTTTTATGATAACTACCTTTACTGATAATATTTTATTCAGATAGAGGAGGGAGATGTACTATATGTTGCTGGTGGCCTGATGGTCGAACATCCATTAACTTCACCATTTGTGGAGGCTATAGTGAGTATTTCTTAGGATTTTGTTGGACAATGTACCAAAAGCTAGCCAACGTGGAAATACATTGCTAGTATTTATTGTTGCTTAGTTTCGGTGTTGCCATTTCAGTGTCACCTACAGCGGTATGGTTTTGCAGGTTGGAACGATTGATAGCGTCATGGGGCTTCCAAAAGCTCTCACAAAGAAACTCATTGATGATGCCATTGAACAAGAATACTGAGAGGTGTGTCTTAGCTAGTCTTAACGATAATTCTCAACTCCCAATATGTAGTGGTCAGTACTAGTTGAATAGTATAGACTAGAGCAACACTGAGACAGCTTTGTATGGAATAACAAAGAATGTGATTTCTGGATTGAAGCCTGATCAAACTTGTTATGACCATAACAATTCGTGTTTTTTATTGATAACTGCTAATATGAGTATATTAGTTTTGCTCCTTTATCAGTTGTGTGATACAGTTGCCATGCCACAGCTTGTGCCACTTGATATCGAAATGGTTTAATATTTGACCTCAATTTAAATTGATGATGAAAAATCGGACTTGTAAGCATGCAAATTAATGTGTGGTTCATGATCCCCCTATTAATATCATAGGTTTGCAATTGCCTCTGTTCCACTCACTCTGGAATTTGTTTGACTTAAGCATCATAGTGCAATTTTGTCATCATCAACTTGTATTCAAGCAGTTGGGCACCAGATAAAATATCGTGCCACAGGATCCGTCTCTCATATTGACAAGAAAAAGAGGCAATTTTGCTGAACACATATTGGACAACATTCATTGTTGCACAGTTGGAGCTACAGGTATCCTTCTTAAAGCAAGGACCCAAGTGATCACCAGAGCCTTCACCTTCATCAATACACGAAGAAAATCGTTCAATTTTCCATGAATTGGAGATTATTAATTTTTTGCTTTTGACTTTCTTGGTGTACAACAGACACCCTACAATAATTCTGAGTTATGCTACAATAAACATAATATGGGTAATAGATAAAATTTGACTAGGATGAAGAGATCTTAATGGTAGCATCTCTCTGTTGTTCCTTTTGTTTGCAGGGTGCTGATAACACAGCCTCTGAGTAGAAGTTTTAGGAATGTTTTACTATCTTTGTAAGGTGAAACTAATTATCACAGTGGTTTGCGATCACAAACATTGTGTGAGTTTGAGACATATCTATTTAGCTATGTACCATTTAATATTGAATAATTCCATGAACCAGAGTATAGAGTTGAAGGATGTTCATCATGGTCATATTGTTCATATTCATGAAGTCAATAGTAGGTTCAGCTTAGCTAGAGTTGGGCCTAGCCAGTCGGAGAGTAGCATCTAAACTTCTAACTTAAGGTTTTACTGCTATTCTTTTATTATATTTGTCACGGTTAGAATTTCATAAAGCCAGTGAACTTCTCATTTGTGGAGCATTCCACAGCCTAGAAGACATTCGAAGTGCATCTGGAGGCTATGAAAAACTAAGTTAGTTTGTAGAGATAAGAGTTTTCTTATTGGAGAAACCATTTTGGTATCTGAAGAGTGCTAGAGGTGAGTATTTCTACTTCTCTTCATCCGCGTGATGAGAAGGGAAGTGGGGAAGGATTGAGAGGTCACTTCTAAAAGTTATGGGCAACAATTTTTTATCTAGTTTTTATTATTTCTTTAATCTCATATTTATAAATTTAGATTTTTTTTTCCATAGACATAGATTTACACTGAGTTATATCAATTACTCTCGTCTTTCTTTTTGTATTTATCCTATTCGACATTGGCATTCTAAAGACACTAGATTTTTATTTACAAATGCAGGACGATGTAGCAAACAATGTTAGTTTGTATTCGTCCTTATCCAATAATAGAAGTTATTTGTAATTCCAACAGCCAAAATGGTAGTTCTTTCAGCATTTGTTAGTGCATTTGCTTTTGCCGATAAGGGAGAATATATATGCAGCTCCATGGCTTCAGTCTAGGCCATATCATATAACTTGAAAGGCTTGAATAATTAAATGATAGTATCTAATTCTAATTATGCTAGAAATGATTCTCTTCTTTAGTGCCAGTAGTTTGAGTTGTAGCTGACATAGAAACAAGCTCCACACTGTATGGAAATCTATATCCCACAAAATTTAGATAAGAGAGTAAAAAATATACGTATCCAATATTAAACTTTGATGTGACAGAAGAAATCACAGAGAATTATATTCCTTGAAAGTGTTATGAAATATACCTCCTCTCTCCATCAATTTCAAACACAATATGTCAACATCCAATTCCAAGAATTTATATAGCCTTCATGGAAGAATTTTGGGACCATATTCCACCCCAACTGTTCATCAGAGTTACTAGAATTTGTAGGGGCCCCTCAACACAAAGGTGGTAGTCACTAGAATGTCTAATAAGAATGCACTTGCAGAAATCTATTCAGTATCCAAATTGCTGAAATAATCTTTCCTCTTTATTCTTGTGATCTTTATGATTGTGATCCATAGTCCTGGTAGCTCACCTGCATATTCGTGTATAGCACATCTGTTTTGTTTTTTTTTCATTTTGGAGAAAAATAGCAGGGAGAGGACCCATAAACCTGCAGCACAATATTAAACCTCAAGCATAGAAGAAATTGAAGAAATGAACCAACCTCAGAGTTTTGTGCCAGCAGGTATATACTTACTACTGTATCAGATTGCCACCCACTTTGCATGCATGCCCACCAATCAATATTCTGACGACACATGGAAGCCCCAAGAATTTGCATCAACATGCTAGAAACAAATCTTGCCTAATGAATGTGATGCTGCTTTCCTTTCCTTTACTCAACAACAGTATTCTGCTTTATCTTAGTGCATATATAAAGCCTAGCTAAGGAATTATACAAAAATGATGTCACGAATCCAGTGGATTGGTGCTTGACAGTGTTGTCCAGGATCTTTACTTTTCCCTTGTTTAGGGTTTATGGAAGAGGCCTCATCATGGAACCCACTCGGATCAACTAGTGACTGGTGACATTAGATTTCTTTAATTTGTGACCTTGCATACTCAGAAACCATTTCTCTGCACAAAATTTTATGCTCTTAATTTGCTTCCGACAGGCAAAAAGATTAAACAAGCTTAATTAGCTTGCTGAGATGAACCTTCAGAAATATATCAAGAAACACAGAGGCATCTGAGTATCTAAAGTAAATCCATTTTGTGAGCATTGCACAATTCCATCTGCTTTGTGACATTAAACTTCACAAGTGTCAGTGATTTAGCAGTGCAAAAGAAGAAACAGCATTAAGTTAAGCAGGAGGTGGTCAGCAGGCACCCTCCATTAATGCTATGCAAGTGCTCGACAAAGGTTGGAGCTGACTGGAATCCGCTTTTGGTGGGAGGAGAACAAGATCCCTCAACACTTTGGGGAATTTATGAAATCCAGTTGCGTCCTTGTAGATCTCTTAATTCAAGGTGGAATCGGCCATGGAATCCAACGTTAATTGGAATGGCAGTTGATTCATC
Organism: Hedychium gardnerianum; assembly: GCA_038050645.1. NCBI lineage: Eukaryota > Viridiplantae > Streptophyta > Magnoliopsida > Zingiberales > Zingiberaceae > Hedychium > Hedychium gardnerianum. Next base: position 6,147 of record JBBUKS010512425.1, on the reverse strand, counting down.
ACTTTCAGTGACTTCACACGGCTTACGACTTCACTTTCAGTAATCTTAATGTATTTTGAAAATTTTAAAATTCTATTTTTTTTTATTTTTTTTTGAACAACAAATAAATTTGAAGAGACAAAATGAATTTTTTTTCTTTTAAATACAAAGAAAAAAAGATAGAAAGTGTACAGCAGTTGCCAAAACGTGTGGAAAATCTTGTCTAAATTTTGTTGTTTTTGTAGCCATCGTAATCTAAGGTTAAATTTTTCCAAGGAGTGATAAATGATGGTCAAATTTGGAAAAAAAAAAAAAGAAGAAGACATTGTCAAACGTGGAAATGAAAATCTAATATATTCTTTTTATTGAATCAATCACAATTAAATCGATTTATACAAACATTATGGCAACAAATAAATAAAACTCAAAAGTATTAAATTATTTAGATAACGCAAAACACACTTTGAAACTCTAAAGTGCACCATATAATCATTTTTTAAAAAAACCAAAATGTGTCCTTTTTGCACCATTTTATTTTAAATTCCCCTTCAATGGAATCGGCAATAAGCTAATTCTGAAGCTTGCAAGTGGAAACGAATTCAATTGGTTTGGTAAAATGAATTTTTCAAAAATCTTTTGGATAAAAAAATGCTTGTAGATGACTCACACATAAGTTCTATAATGAGGATATTATATAAAATACAGGCTGCGATTTGCTTAAAAAAAATGAATATAAGAATGTATTTTTGATAATTGCATAATACGAGGGTGCGATTTGATATATTGTCGTAATTAATTTGTCGTGATCATAGTTCATGAAATGTCAAACCGACGACCCGGCACCGCCATGGCGGCGCCGCTCGGTCTCACGAGGAAATGAGAATCATTCTCAGCCGCCAAAGTTAGAAAAGAATCTAAGTTAAGATTCATCTAAGATAAGATTCTTCTGCACGAATCTTAAACAAGATCCGAGCAGTTCAATTATAGATTCCCTTTTCTTTCTTCGTTGCGAGTTGGAAGCTATAAATAGGAGGTTTCTCCATTGGAAGTTGAGAGCAGAGGAAGAGGAAGAATCAGAAGAAGAGATTTGTAATGGCGCTGCGGAAGACGCTCGGTCGCCGCTTCTCCAACGTCGCCGCCAAGCTCTCCTCCACGGACGCCCTTCCCCGTCCTCCTCGGCCCGCCCCCTCGCTCATCCGAAGGCTTCTCCCTGGCCCGCGCGCCCTCGAGCCCGGCCTCCTCGGCCGGTTCCTCCATCGCACGCCGTTCCTCCAATCCGCTTCCCCACCGCCACCTCTTTCCCGCCTCGCGCTTCCGGTGGGGGACGGCCTCTTGGAGAAGATCCGGGAGATGAACACTTCCAGGATTCGGCTCGAAGGGCTCCTTCCCCCACCGCCCCTGTCGTCGACGACGAATACAGAGGAGGCGATGGTATCCGCAGCAGAGGCTAGGAAGGTGGTCCGGGCGGCTCGATTGGAGGCAGCCCGCGCGCGGCTGAGGGAAACGGGACAGAGCTGCGTCTCCTACTCCGAGTTCGCGCGGGTGTGCCGGGAGGCGGCCGGAGGGGCGGAGGAGGGTGTGCGTCTGGGAGCGGCGCTGGACGAATCCGCCTCCGTAATCGTCTTGGGCGACGTCGTCCTCGTCCGCCCCGAAATGGTGAGTAGAGTACACCTCCACCCCTGTTTCCTCTGCTTCTAAATTTTAAGGCACGCCCTGAAGTTGTTCGAATAAATGTGTAGGTGACGACATTGATCCAGAGCATGATCCGGCCGCCAGCGTCGTCGCGGCAGGAGCGGGAGTTGAAGGAGATGGAGACGGCAAGGTCGGATATCGAGGCGTCGGCGGAGTATGAGGTGAGACGGGAGCTATGGGCCGGGCTGGCGTTGCTGGCGGCGCAGACGGCAGGTTTCATGCGTCTCACGTTCTGGGAGCTCTCGTGGGACGTGATGGAGCCCGTCTGCTTCTACGTGACCTCCCTCTACTTCATGCTCGGCTACGCCTTCTTCCTCCGCACCTCCAGAGACCCTTCCTTCGAGGGCTTCTTCCAGAGCCGCCTCGACGCCAAACGGAACCGACTCATGAAGAAGCGCAACTTCGACGTTGGCCGATTCAATGAGCTCAAGAGGGAAATCGGAGGCACCTTCTCTGCTTCTTCTCCGTCCCCCTTCTCATCGCTTTAATGCAACTGCCGTAACAAGAGCTGCATATTGTACCATAGGGAAAGCAGAGTATTCTGTACAACTGTTCCTCATCCTTCGTCCAGCAGCTGGTGATTAATTATTAACTTGGACAAATTTTCAGACAGCTGAAATCAGATTAATGAAATTTACTAGCCAAAAGAACCCTAAGATGCTGCCTGCTGAGAAAAATTCACGTATTATTCCAGAACTATGATGAACACATCAAACACCATCGGAATTACCAGTTTCACAGGGATTTTTTAATGATTATTATTAGATTCTTTTATTAATGTAAATATGTCACAATTAATTAACATATATATTTTTTTTTAGTTTAACGCGCTGTCTTCATTTAATCCTCTTCTTTACGAAGAGAGTTTTCGCCATCCTGAATTGAGAGAAAGGAATATGTATGGTGGAGATGAATACGTGTGAGATATAATCTTCGTATTGCAACCACATAAAGTAACAATTTAAAAAGTCAGGAGGATCAAAATAAATTATTTAATGTTATCTTCTGCTATATATTACACTAGAAGTCTCCCTGTTATTCGCCACAAACGCAAAAGAAGAAAGGGAGGAGTTCACGAGCAAGAAGAAGAAGAAGAAGATCTCTATTCCTTTCCTTCGGTAGTAAACAGACACATACGCAAAAACAGCAGATGGCGGCTCGATATCTCGTCGGCGTCGCTGCGTCTCTCAAGAATAACACTACTACTACTCCCTTTGCTAGCAGGTTATGAATTCATTATGACCATGAATTAATTAATACTTAATTGCGTATTGATGTGTTGATTACTTCATACAGGATGGGATATGCTGCGGCGTCGACGGTAGAAATCAGGGGGGAGAAGAAGGCGGCGGTGGGGCAGGTGGCGTCGAACTCCACCACCGTCGACGCCTCCTATGTCTCACCGTCGTCCTCGTCTTGGATGCCGGATCCAGTGACGGGATACTACCGGCCGGGAAACCGGCGGAAGGAGGCGGAGGCCGCGGAGCTGCAAGAGACGAATCTTTCCTCTGTTTAATACGATATAAATCTGAAATAGCTAACGAATAAGATTGGAATCTATATAAAACTTCTGGTCGACAGCATCTTGTTTTGAATGCATTAGGAAAACAATATCTATCTAGTTCCAAGACTCAGAATCGAGGGGAAAAGGGAATCAGTGTTGATACTTGATTTATTACGTGATGTTGAGCTGATAGCCAACATATGATTAATGCACTAGAAAAGAAAAGAAAAGAAAAGAAAAACTGAGTATTGTTAGTTCTTGTGCTTGGGTTTTTTCACTATCATCACATTGCAATCCGCATGGTGAGCACAGTAATCGCTGACACTACCTAGAACAGCCCTGCAGAAACAGAGACTACATGTATTACATGGATTTGTCAACTATCAAATCATGTTACTTGTTCTAAAAGACACTTCAATGTTTTTGATTTATTTTTTTTTGTTTTGTTTTGTTGTTTCTCTGAACAGGTAATTAACTACTACACTGGATGAAGAAGCTCGTACCTTTTGATCGCTCCGTATCCATGGCTTCCCACCACCAAGATTTCCGCATGATGCTTCTCCACTGCTTGGCATAGAACGATTCTGGGATCTCCCTCGAGCACTTCACACTCAACATCCCTGACCTGAAATTGTCAGAAATTACTGACACCCTAATGAATCCAAGAACTCAAATTAAACGCTTGAGGAATCTTGGCCACGAAACCACATTGGTATTATCGATCAAATAGTAGGGCGAATTTGGGAAAGTAACAGGGCGTCGATCGATGCAACAAGAACTCGCTAAAACCGTGAGCTTCGACTAGGGATCGGTGTTACCGAATGGGCAAGGCACGTCTCCTTGGCTTTATCGATCACCTGCAACGAGATCTTGGTCAGATCGGCCTTCACCACTGACAGCATGTCCGGCGCTCCTACGATCGATCAACAAGGCTTAAGGCCCCAAATCAAGAAACCCTAGCATTCACCGATGAATAGTGAGAGGAGGGAGGGAAAGTTACCGGTTGCGGAGGGGCTGATGATGGAGGTCGACGCGGGCCTGGCGTGGACGACCACTAGCTTGAAGGGCAAGGTGGAGCCGGCGGCGGCCGAGGAGAAGAAACGGAGGAGCGTCCACCGGAGCGCGTGGAAGCTGCGCTCGCTGTCGTCGACCGCCACCACCATCACCGGCTTACCCACTGCCGCCGCTCCTCCATCGGCCTTCGTAGTAGCCATTCTTCGCTCTCGCGGCAATCGCAGAAGAGGAAGCAACGTAGAGGGTTAAAATGATGTACGACTGGAAAATTTTCCGTTTTGTACCCCGGAAATTATTAACTTTTTCAAAACATTCCCAGAGTTTTCAAATTAGCACTGTCATTTTAGTTACGGAAAAATGTTGTAGCGAATGAAGGAGATTGACGATTAGAGGTAAGAGGTGAAACGACAAGTTTGAAGAATTCTTAACCGCGATTTAAAAAACTCTAGGGGGCAATATGGCAGTTTCCCCGTACGAATTCGATACTAGATCCGAAGAAAACGAGAGGGACAGATAACGTAACATCCTACCCCTTCCAAAACCTTTTTTTTATTGGACCATTTCATGGGGCGGAGCCGATTTTTCATCAAATCATCGATCGGGTATTAGTCCAGTGCACCCAAATAGAAATCGTCGAATCTCAACGGTTTACTGAACTCGACGGCTTAGATGCGATCTTTGAAAGATTGGAAGATTTCGAGGATCGTGTCCATGTTGTCGTAACGGTTTCGATCGTTCATTACAGAGATTGAATGAATAAGAGATGTTCTTGTGAAATGCAGTTCCATGAAGTATATAGATTAGTTGGTATTGATTTGAGTTGAATTTGGTAAAGAGAACCACTGTTCAGATGCCAGCTTGAACATTCTTTGGAATGGAAGTGGTTGTAAATTTCAGATCGAAGATAACTGTTTCAGAATGGAAATGAACTGATGTCGAACGAGAAGACTGAAAGAACACTTGCTGTTAGATATAGAGTTCTTCTGTTAGTGTCATCTTACTTCAATTGCTTGCATTTTGTTATCTGTTTGTGCCGGGACTGTCTTCATTCTTAACAGTGTCTCTACCAGGTACATTTATAAGAAGTCCACCGAAAAAGATAGATTGTTCAGAGTACCAGAAATTTGCCAAGCAGGCCTACTGTCGAAAGTACTAGTTTCTGCAGAACGATTTGCCATGGGAATCCAAGGCATTGAGACAAACCTGCCGGCTTCTTGATCCCAAACTACACATGTTCTCTTGTGATCCCTAGCAGCCAAAGGAGCAGATTGGAACATTGGATTCGTAAGTTGGGTAGATGGAGGAATCCTTCAAGCAATCTGAGATGGTCGGCCGGGAAGTGGTGGTTGAAAATTCTGTATGTCAGGAGCAGTGGACTCGTAAACCCGAATAGGACTGCTTAGGCTGCTGGCACTTTGTGCACTGGTCTCGAAATCTTACCTGCTGGCAACACTTTGCACGCTCGAGTTTCTTAGAGGGGATAGTTTCGTCTCGCTCTTGGATTCTCTAGTCACACTGCATTTGACACTCGAGCTGCTCCGCACACTTGCCTTTCCGCTCGAACTATATTCAGCATCAAGCACGCGATGAGCATCTATCGGCCGTAGGACTGAGGACGATGCTCTGGCTTTGGCTGCAGCTCTCATTGCTCATTCGAGTCCAATTTTGCGAGCTTCCGAGCACTTAACATTTTTCTTCAACTTGGTAGCTCTTTCTACATACCCAGCTGCATCAGGATCAATAGTGGAGGGCACCATTCCAGGTTCCAAATGAGAGATAACCTCATCCTGTTAAAAGAAAAAATGAACAAAATATAGAACAAATATACACTGACTCAATCCGACAACAGAGTCGCCAAGCCTCACCTGTCAATCGACAAATACCCGAGGAGGTGTGCACCATATGCCTTTGTATTGAAGGTTAAGAGAACTTCCAATGCTTAATCCAGTTGTTGCTGA
>JBBUKS010512415.1:0-13326 GCA_038050645.1 Hedychium gardnerianum | reverse complement strand
GGGTTTTGAAGTAAAGAAGCCTTAGAACGGGAAGGATCATAGGATTCATCAGTTAAAGCAATCTTCTTCCAAAATTCATTGCTATTAAATTCGCAATGAAACTCATGCTTACACTCATTTGGAAAACAAAAACAATTATTGAAGTCGTATAAAGATCACTCATAATCCTGGTTTAACAAGCGAAAATAAATTTTCCCTTCGTCATTGCTAGATTTGAAGTGAGTTTCTATATAACTAAGGAATTCTAAGGTTAACCTAGGATGGGTTGGATAATTTATATTCATCATGCCACTTCAACCTATGTCACCATTCATCCAATCAATGTCTTCCCTTATTCCTAAGACTTTCATGGTGTAACTATCAATGTAACAAGTACAAACAAGTTTACGGCTAACCTGGTTATCAAATCTAGATTTTTGATCTTTATTGTGGAAAATAATGTCGTATGAATTTTTGTTACCCTCATCATCATGTGTAGTTCACTTCCCTTTGCCCTTCCCGGTTGCCTTACCTTTCTCGGATGCCTTCCCTTTCCCTTTGTCGATTCCCTTCCCTTTGTCCTTGCCGGAGTCGTCACCTCCTCCGGATCCACCGCTTCTTCGAAGTCTCTTCAAAATATTGGACATGGTTAAAATTCAATAGGGATTAGAGAGTTCTTGGTGGTGGAGAAGGAGAAGGAGAAGAAAAGAGAGATCTAGGGATCTAGATCTTGGATGTTGAATTTTTAAGAGGGAGAAAGGAGTTGGAACATCTTGATATTTAGAAGAGGAGAGTTCTTGGAGAGAGAGTTTGAAGGAGGGAGCTTAGATGTTGGTTGGGAGACAAGATCTAGAGAGGAGAGTGAAGAAAGAGGAGAAAAAGACAAGAGGCGAAATGGCAAGACGAAAGGGGGCACGATCGTGTGAATGGGGGGCACGGTCATGCCCTATGGTTTTAATACCCTCTGAGCGAACGCCCCACGGTCATGCCTAAAGGCATGGCTTGGGCATATTTTGCTCTGGATGCTCGAACGACCATGTCAAAATGACACAGTTGTGCCGTGTATTTGTTCAAGAAAAACACGGCCTCTCGATTTTTTTTTTGAAATAGAGGGGAAAATACGAGAGAGACACGATCGTGTGAAGAAACAGACACGACCATGTGAAGAAATAAACATGGTTATGTCATGTATTCTCCTTTGCCTCTGACCCTACCGTGCCAAATGGCACGACCTGGGCCTATATTCTGCCTACCCATGGAATTTCTCTGAGCAAGGGACACGACCGTATCAGGGAGACACGTCCATGCATCGCCTCTGTTTTCTACTCTAGTTGGGTTTCTTCCTCCAACGACCTTCCATGCCTATGGAAAATCCATGACCAGCTCATGTAGGCCAATCAATCTAAAAAAGAAAACAAAAAACAAAAATAAGACTTAAATAAAGATAAGATGCAAAAAATCACAAAATAAAATCAAAAGTAAACCCTTGGGTTGCCTCCCAAGAAGTGCTCGTTTAGGGTCATAGCTTGACCCCTGATCTGGCTCAACTCGGAACCTTTACCTTGAAGGGGTTGTGTGCCCCTCCATCATGGCAAGTTGGTGTTTCTACCCCATCTCTTATTCGGGCTCTCGCTGGGATAATATATTTGTCCTTCTTGGTGGGGGGCATCTTTTCTTCTCTCACCAGACTTGATGCTATGTCCAGTGATCGATCATGGTGGTGTTCATCTTTCTCTCTTGGTTAGAGACCTTCCAACCTGAAACAAATACTTTTTTCAAAAAAAAAATTGTTAGTTGCTTTAGATAGATCAAATTTAACTTTTTCCTCACCTACTACCAATGTGAGCTTTTGATTTTTGACATCTATTTCTGCTCTGGCAATAACAAGGAAAGACCTTCCAAGAATTATAGATATCTTCAAGTCCTCTTCCATATCTAAGACCACAAAGTCAGTAGGGACTATGAATCCCTCGACCTCTACTGGCACGTCTTTGATGACCCCCATAGGGTATCTACTAGAGTGGTTCGCCAATTGTAATGTCATGATGGTCAGTTTCAAATCATTGAGTCCTAGTTTCTTGTAGATTAAATATGGAATGAGACTGACGCTAGCTCCTAAATCACAAAAATCTTTGTCAATCATTGTTGTCTCTATTTTGTAAGGAATAGAAAAACTTCCTGGATCATTGAGCGTTTCTGGTAGTGAATTCAGAAATAGAGCACTACACTCTTAAGTTAATGCCACTGTCTCATATCCATCTTTTTTTTTCAATTGGAGATGATTTCCCTCGTGAATTTTGCAAACTTAGGCATTTGTTGTAGAGCGTCTATGAGGGGAATGTTAATACAAAGTCTTTTCATCTTCTCAAGAAACTTGTTAAATTCTTCATCTTTCTTTGTGTAGGAAACCCATTGAGGGAAGGGTATCAGCTGTATGTATCTACTCATTGGGCTTTTCTCAATTGGTTCGCTGTTCTCGACTTCCTCTTGGATGTGATCATTTTGCAAGGAGGAAGGGGTTGACTCTCTGATCGGCGTATGCTCGATCGCTTGTGATGTAGCTATCATTTGGGGTTGCCCCAAGGTCCGTCCGCTTCTTAGTTCTACTTTGTTGCAATGCTCAACTGAGTTTTGTTCTAGCTTTCCTAGAAAGACCCTTGTGGTCTTGAGAAGGAACTTGCTACTTACGCAATTTGATTATCAAGAATCTCTAGATGATTTTCAGTGTTGTCCATTCTTCCACAAAGCTTCTTGATATCATTTTTCATCTGCTTGAATCTCTTTAAGCATTTTCTCTATTCTTGAGGGTTGTGATTTTGCTAAAAAATTGATGGTTGCCCCATTTGCTCATGGTTGTTGAGGTAGGAGAAGTTGGGGTGATTTCTCTATCCGGGATTGTAAGTGTTGGAGTATGGGTTATTGGGCCTTTCATTGAAATTGCCAATTGCATCCACTTGTTGAATTTGAGCCAACTGTGCAATGATGGCCCTAAGTTGGTAAGCTTCTTTAGTGTGCTCTAAGTCCCCACATATCTCACAACTTAAACTTATCACATTTACCCGATTAACATGTATGGAGTCAAATCTCTTGTTTAGAGCATTCATCTTAGCAGAAATTAAATCCAAAAGCATTTACATCATGTATCCTAGGAATTTTAATAGGATTGCTTCTCTCCATTGCCCACTGATGGTGATTAAGGGCCACACTTTCTATTATTTCTTTAGCTTCATCTAAGCCCTTGTTCATTAAGGCTCCGCCAGTCGTGGAATCTAAGAACACCTTCATTTGATAATGATTCCATTGTAGAATGTGTGGATTAAGCCATTTTTCTAATCCATGATGGGGACATTGTCGAAGAAGCCCTTTAAATATATCCCAAGAGTCATAAAGGGACTCTCCTTAAATTTTTCTGAAGCTAGCTATAAGGTTTCTCATATGAGAAATTTTGCTAAGAGGGAAGAACTTTTCCAAGAAGGTTTGCTCACATTGCTCCCATGTGGTGATATTGTTGGATGGTAAAGAATTGAGCTATAACTTTGCTCTGTCCCTTAATGAGAATCCAAATAATAATAGTCTGATGACATTTGTTGCAACTGCATTCATTTTCATTGTGCTGCAAATCTTGTAAAATGTCTCCAATTGTTGATTTGGGTCATCATTTTGTCCACCCCCAAATTGGTTATGCTGAACCATAAAAATTACAGTTGGCTTGATTTCAAAATTATTGGCCTCAATGGGAGGTCTAGTGATGCTAGACCTGAGGCCTCTTACATGAGGTGTTGTATAATCCCTTAATGGTTTGTTTGTCTTTTCAAACTAACTCTGCTCAACCTCTAATTGTTTCTACAGATTCCTTTTTTTCTGAATATTCTATCAATCTTAAGATCAACAAGCAAAAGATTTCCTATAAATCTTCGCTAAAAGAGCAAATTCCAAATCAGGATAAAGCAAAAATGCAATATTTTTGGAGTATGTGTATTGAAAAACAAAGCTATAGACAAATAAGCAAAAATGCAGTATTTTATTAACAAAAAGAAAAGTGTCAAAAGTAACTAAATCACTTATCAACTAATGTTAATATCTAACAATCCCCGACAACGGCGTCAAAAACTTATTATGCTACCACAAGTGCATGGTTACATCGTGAGTAATAAAAGTATCGATCCCACAGGGACTATAGACTAAGCATCAGCTGAGTCTGCAAATGAAGTTATCCAGACTATAAAATATTGGTTGTAAGCTTGTGAACTAGAGAGAGAAAGAAAGAGAGAGAATCGCAAGTGAGTTGGTGAAAGTGGTTTGGGAAGTGATTCTAGGACTATGGTTTCATTGCAATGCTAGATGATATACTATGAATCATTCATTTCATATCCTCTATGTACATGCTATTATAGTGAGTTTAACTAAATTATGATATAACCCCGTGATGGATGAACCAAAGTGTTTACCCTATTGACATTCAATGTTATTAAGTAGAAAAAGTAACGTAGAAAGTCCAGTTAAAGGGATACCCCCTGTCACATGAGGGCCCCCTGATCATATAGTCTAAATTACACAAATTACTTCCTAACATGCAATTAAGGTAAACCCATTAAGCCCCAATTAGATACTCCCTTGTGGAGAAGTGACCATCATTTCAAGGTGAAGACTCTAGAATATCCGGTTAAAGGGACATGATCAATCCTTCACATCCGTTCAATAAAACATGCCATAATTCAATAAAAATTCACACACACATTCCATCAAATAGGAACAAGGCATAAGCATGTCATTGAAACAAGAAAGTAGCAAATCCATAGAGTTTATCATCATCATCACACTACAACATCCTAAATTACAAAAATCTACTCCATAAACAAGGAAAATAAATCCAAAGACATCAAAGAAAATATTTTACAACTCAAATCCAAAGAAAGGAGATGAGAAAGCTTAGCCGATTGAAATTTGGGTCTTCGGGAGTGGTCTCCTAACTTGGATGATGGACAGAGTGGAGGAATCTACGTCGGATTATCAATAAATTGCATAAATCTGGTTCGAAAATGAACCAAGTGGGTTCCCAAGAGGGGAAGACCCTTCTCCCCTTTGAATTATAGACGCGGGTGGGGGGGGGGGGGGAGGGGGCACATGACTGTGTCTCCCAGACACATCTGTGGACTGTAATTGCAAGGAGGAGAAGGCACAGTCAAGCCATGGATTGCTACTGTGGAGAAGACACGTTCGTGCCTTAGGCGTATGACTCCGGATCATGCTGCTGGCATGACTGTAGGAAGCACGACCGTGCTTCTCAAGAATGGCCATGTTGTGGAGATCTTCTATGGATGTGGCAAGGTTGTGCCTCTTAAGCACGGCCAAGCCATGTAAATCCCTGACCTTGGAACACGACCGTGCCTCTGGGCACAGCCCGGTGTGGAGATTGAGTTGCTCTTTTGTTGAAGCATGGTCGTGCTTCTCAGGCATGGCCCCGACATGGGTGTTGTTGGAGCAGAGACACGATCGTGCCTTGTGTTCTGGCTAGGCAGCTGGTGCTCCTGGGAGACACGGCCATGTCTCAATGAGACATGACCATGTCAGCTAATAAACTTTTTCCTTTGCTGCTCCAATGTTCATTTTAGCTCCATTTTTGCTCCAAGACCAACCTGTCAATGAAAATAGAGAAAGAGTAGATCTCCGAACAAAATAGAGTGAAAGCATGATAATATGATGAATTAGGGTGTGATAATGTAGATTATAATCAATGAATACAAGAAGATGTGCATCAAACAATGTATAAAAATATATATAATCTACGCACATCACCATAATAGCTTATTATAATTATGAGATATGATAGATGAATGTGAAAACAACTTCCCTAAATTGAAATCTATCCGAAGATGTGTATATGATACAACATAAGGGTTTCACATCTATTGACAAAAATAAAATATGCAAGTTTCAATGGTCCATTTATGGATTGAAGTAAGCATCCCAAGTTGGAATATTCATTTTGATGAGGTAATTAAAGAGTTTGATTTCTCTCAAAATCTCGATAAACCTTGCATGTACATGAAAATTAGTGGGAGTGTGGTCGTGTTTCTATTGTTATATGTAGATGACATGTTGCTCATAAGAAACAATGTGTCTTTTCTACAGTCTGTTAAAGTTTGATCATCCAAAACATTCACCATGAAAGACATGGGTGAAGCAACCTATATCCTTGGGATTACGATATATAGAGATAGATAGAAACAGTTGCTTGGTCTTTTGTATTTTGCATATATAAATAAAGTGCTAAAACGGTTTAGCATGGATGAATTCAAGAAAGATTTTCTGTCCATGAGACATAGGATTCATCTTTCGAAGTCTATGTGCCCGAGAACACAAGGCGAGAGGATTCACATGAGTCAGATCCCATATGCGTTAGATATAGGTTCAATCATGTATGCTATATTATATACTAAGTGTGAAGTATAGTATGCTCTGAGTGTCATGAGCAGATATCAGTTAGATCTAGGAATGAATCATTGGGGGGCTATCAAGATAATCCTTAAGTACTTAAGAAGAATTAAAGATTTGTTCTTGGTATATGGAGGAGGTGATATAGTTATACGCGGGTATACTGATGCTAGTTTCTAGACGAACAAGGATGACTTCAAGTCCAAGTCTGGATACATATTCATCTTAAATAGAGGCGCAATAAGTTGGAAAAGTTTCAAACAAGAAACATTGCTAATTATATCACTGAGGTGGAATAACTTATGACTTTTGAAGCAGCAAAGGTTTTATATTTGAGAGATGTCCTAAGGCAAACGCCTTATAGAATGTACTATTTATTAGATAAATAGTGATTCACTATTTGAGTGTACATTCTAAATGTATATGATTGGATCTTAAACTCATTTATTGAATATTCGTAATATGATTTATAGCATGAGAGAACTTGTGATTGGTCACAACTAGTGAGCATTTCTATATGTGTAATTATGAATGTATTAAATATTCCCTAGTCGATGAATTGATGAGTTCGAACATCATCGATTCTGAGAGACTAGCACATGTTATACTCCATGGTTTATCCAAGTAGCTACTCCTTACTGGCTAGAGACATTAGGATGTCGAGAGTAAAACGTGATGCTAGTTGTAGATAAACTAGTTCATTAGAGTGACCTGCCATGAGACTTCATATGGTTCTTAACATATATGGATATATCAATGAAGATCTCATTGTAGCTTAAGTGCAAGTTTCCTTCGATTTGAGATATACAAGTCACCTTCGTTATGGAGACTTATATTTTGACATCTTAAGCAAGCATCTCCATGGAGGTGTGAACTCAAGATGATTGGGTATAAATCAAAGTGTCCAAAGGTGTTTGGATATCCCACAGAGGATTCACTACTCCTTCTATAAGGAGAAGTATACCGTATGTTCACTTGTCAAGATCGTTACTCGAAGCCTTTGGCCAAAGCAATATATGTCAGAGGATGATACTCTTGGACACATATTTGAGTAATTTAAATCAACAAGATGATAAAGTATAACTAAGGTTAGATATGACGTGGTCATCCTAGTGGGGACTGACACATAGACCATGTCCTGAACCAAGTGGGTATAAGATGAGTGAAAGGAACGAGACATGACTCACTATAGTTGCTGATCAGAAATAGTTTTGGGATCAACCATTGATTTTTGGATTAATTGGGGATCATGATGTACTACTAGGTGTCACTCATGATTGATCCATAATTAATAATTAATTATGGAACCAACATAAACCGAGAACCTACAAGATCACTTTTACTATGAGTTTATTCGAGAGACTTAAAACGAGTTTGAGAATTGGATTCACAGATCAAGAAAGATTAAGTCTGGTTAGACCAGATGAAGGAAAAATATGGAAAGACATTTTTCGAAATGGAAGCGCGGATGGGCCATGTCTTTTGAAGATGAATTGAACCCTCTTTGGTTTAATTATGAACCAAATTGGTTTGGTTTTAATTGAAAGAGGTTGTGTTATTGAACCAAGTAGTTTGGTTTTGAACCAAGATGGTTTGGTTTTGAACCAAACTTAAGACTAAAGGTTTGGGTTTTTGGGTTAACAGATATGGATTTGAATTTGATCCAAACTTGATAAGAGAAGCTATATAAAGACATAGGATGGAGAGAAAGAGTTAATCAATTCAATTAATACCTAAGTGTTATGTTTTTAGGGTTATCTCTACTCTTCTCTCTCCCTTCTCTTCATGTACCGTCGACCATAAAAAAAAAAGGGCAGACCCTTTGTGGTGCTTCCGCTGTCCGACCACAGTAACCAGAGCAACCCATCAGTTCTTCCCTGCCTTCCGGTGACTTACTTCTGACCATATCCGTCAGGAGCCCTTCATCCAACCCATCCAGTGACTTACGACCGGAAAAATATGGAAGGTCTTCCTTTCGTCGCCGACTCAAGGGAACCATCATCCCTCCTCTTCGTCGTTGATCAACACTGTTGTCCAATAGCCCCCACTGTTGCTCCAGCCATAAGAGGCGCTATCCTTGGTTGTCGTTCCAATGCTGGCAAAGGTGTTGCTGTCGCCCAAGTACAATCGTCCAGCAATGGTTGTTGTCGCCGCCCAGCCAAGGTGGTTGCACCTCCTTGCGTCGGCAAATAGCAAAGGGTATTGTGAGAACAGGTAAGTGCTGCTCCGGTTGGTCAAGACCAAGATCATTGCCAGCTACTGCTAGCAACCACTGCTAGCCCACAAATGTTGTTCCTCACCAGCAAAGGTTGTTGATTCCGACTGAAGTGTTTCCTCAAAGCCCTATTCCAACTAGCAATAGTTGCTGCCAAAATATTATCGTCGTCAGACTTGCTGCCCCTTGTTGGCAGTAAGGTATGAGGCTCTAAACAATGGCAACAAAAGTTGTTAATGCTCAATGATTTGTGTTGTCAGGTTACAATTGCTGTCGTGTACAAATCAAACTGTGATCCTTCTCTCAGATTGCTTTGTATCCCACCCTCAGCTAGTACTGACGCGGAGACACGACTCGTGACTTAGAGAAGTCACCTCGAGGATAACTCAGCGTGGATACGAGTAGAGGCAATCTTCGTTAAGCATTCTTGTTGATTTCGGATTGCGAGGCTAGTAAATGTTTTCAACAAAGTTCAATTACGAACTTGCAGGTATAATTCGTTATCATAAAATTTTAATTATATAGTTATGTCTAGCGTATTGTATCTTGCATGCATGTGATGTGTGTGTTGTAATAAAATAGTTTTATTTCTACTTCTGCTGTGTGTTTAGTGAAATGTATTCAATGCATGCATCGTATCGGACTCCCCAACAATGGTATCAATGTCTGATCATGCTTCGACAAAATCATAAAATTGTTTTATGAGTCATAGTTGATCGTAAAATTAATTTTGGAAATTTTCCTAATTTGTTATTTGGAAAGTTTCCTATTTTTTTTCAAAAAATTATAATTTTGGAAAAATCCCTAATTTTATATGAAAATGTAATTTCAGATATTCTCTTAAATAATTTAGAAAATTCCAATTTTGGAAAGATTTCAAATTAATTAAGAATATTCTAATTATATTTCTTAATTAGTTACGAGATTACAATTAGAAAATTATTTCCTAATTAATTAGAATTTCTTAATTGAAAATTATTTCCTAAATAAAATGTGTAATTAAATTTAGAAAATTATTTCCTAATTTAATTAAGGAATCTTGATTTATGAAAATTAGATTCTTAATCATATTTTATTTCCTAATAAAATATATGACAACTATGACATTAGATTATGCCATGATTAGTTGCATTAATCATGTCATGTCATTTTCCATGATTAGTTGCATTAATCATGTCATGTCATTTGCCATGATTAATTGCATTAATTATGCCATGCCATGTATATTTGCATGGAAAAGAGGATGAGACCAAAACCCCTTATAAAATTATTAAGGCATACACCTTCCATTAATATAGTAAGAACCTAAGTTTGATTTCTTGATTGAGTTGTTGGACTTACTCCAAGCCCAACTTGAAATTAGATATGTTTGAACCATTGAGATATGATCTCATGATTAACGAGCTGGCTTTAACTTAAAGCGTTGATTTGTTAGACTTACTCTAAGATCAATGTGGATAGAGGTGAAGTTGAGAGATATACATACGATGTATAAGTGTTAATGAGTTAACAATCTGATGTTTATGTGAACATCAATTAATTGATGTCATAATGTGATAGTTATATATGTAATATATATAATTGGTATATGTGATTCCTACCACTAGAGCTATGAATGGCTTGTTGGACTCACTCCAAGGTTGTTCTTATCTATAATGGATATCAACCTACTTGAAGAAAACCTACGATCTCCCGAATTCAAAGTAAGGGCTCTTCAATTCGATAAATAAGTGGGATTCATATATGTATGTAAATTGTTTACATTTACATAGTGAAACATCTCTCTCATGTTTTCTCAATTGTGTATTTCTAGTTTATGAAAATCAAAATGTTTTCTTTGAATTTGCACTCAACATTGAAAAACAACCAAACTGACCGAGCCAAACTTCTTGGATTTACTACGAAACATGGAAATTATTCTTAAGGCCAAGAAAGATGAATTGGCTTCAAAGAGCTCATGTTACCATTGTGGTAAGATGGAATATTGGAGAAAAAATGACAAGATTTATCTAAATTCCATGAAGAAGAGAAAGGTATCTGATGCCCTATCTCATTCAAAGATCTTCGAGATTGAATGTCATACTATTTCTTCAAACACCTGGGTATTAAATACTAGGTGTGTCTTACATATATGTAATGACATAAGTAAGCTGAAGAATAGTAGACAATAAGATCAGCAATTATCTTCTTACACATGGCGTTGTCGCGTTGGTTATATAAAGCAAGGAACGCATGTCCAAATTGCACATGTTTGCAATTTTTGAATCATTTGAATTGAATTCATTTGATACATACGCTTCATGCTTAAAAGGAAAGATGACTTAGTTACCTTTTTTGGAAAATGTGAACTAGTAGGAGAGTTGCTCGGCCTTACACATACTAATGTGTGTGGACTGGTGTCGAGTCATGTACAATGAGGTTATAGCTACCTCGTTACCTGTATTGATGATCACTCACGATTTGGGTATGTATATCTAATAAGATACAAATCTGAAGACTTTCAAAGATTGAAATTAAAAAACTTTCCAAGATTTGCAATTTCCTAACAAATTAGGAAATTTTTCCAAAATTATAATTTCCAAATAATTTTGGAAACTTTCCAAATTGAAAATTCTTCTAACAATTTATGAAACTTTCCAAAATTGAAATTTTCAAAAAATATGAAATATTCCAAAAATTAATTAATGACAACTATGACTCGTAAAAAATTTTTATGATCATGTCGAAGCATGATCAAGCTCTAATACCATTGTTGGGGAGCCCAATGCGGGTGCATGCTAAAACACGTTTCGCAAACATGCATAGCGGAAGACATAAACAATAATAATTCTAAATTATTACATTACATGCACCACATGCATACAAGGATACATCCATGCTAGACATGAGCATAAAATAAAATTTTACAGAAAAAAAAATTAACAAGGTATACCTGTCGGATGACATGGAGTTGAAAGGGCATCAATCAAGTGATGCTCAGAAGCCTTGCCTCTATTCGTATTCACGCCAAGAACTTCTCAAGATGACTTTGGAAGTCATGAGTTTCGTCATTGTAAAAGGTACTACACTTGCGTGTGAGAATGAAATGATCCAAGAGAGGCATCTAAGTTTGATTCATGTTTGTCGCCCGAAGCAACCCAAAGACACAAAATGAGATGAATGGCAACCTTAAAGCCATTGTTCAGAAGATGCAAACCCACTGTCGATGCGGTATAGTGAGTCCAAGATGTTGAATGTTCGGACGAAGCCGATGAAAAGACGGCACAACCCAAAGGATGAGTTACCGACGGTGAACAACAGTCGATGGTTGTTGTCTTCTTGCTTGGCGGCGGCTGTCGGTGTCCCACGCTTGCTGTGGTTGGCTTTGGATGGTGGTGGCTAGCCAGATGGGAGCAGGGCCACTAGTGGGTGGTCTGATGATGGCTGGTCAGCGACAAAACAAGAGGGGGCAACCCTCTTATTGGTGGCAAGGACAGGAGGGACGGAGAGAAAAACCCTAACTTTTAGGTTTTCCTTATTAGAATTAGATTTCTCTCTTCAACCCAGAAATAATATATATCTTAACGGGTTTGGATCCACTTCAAAATTTGTTAATTCGTTAACCCGATCCACCAACTTAAGTTTGGTTTAAAACCAAACCATGTTGGTTTAAGAACTAAACCCCTTGGTTCAAAAACCAAATCCCTTTAATTAAAACCAAACCAATTTGGTTTATAATTAAACCAAAGAGGGTTCATCTCATCTTCAAAAGATATGGCCCATTAGCACTTCTGTTCTAACAAATATCTTTTCATATTTGTCCTTCATCTGGTCAAACCAGACTTAATCTCTCTCAACCTAAGAATTCAATTCTCAAATTCGTTTTAAGTCTTTCGGATAAACTCATACTGCATGTGATCTCATAGGTTCTCAGTTTATATTTGTTGTCCATAATTATAGATTTATCATGAGTGACATCTATTAGTACATCATGATCCCCAATTAACCAGATAATCAATGGTTGATTCCAGAACCAACCACTTTTGAACCCTTTCAACAACTACAGTAAGTCCCCTAGGCTGACTATGTCACATCTAGCCTAAGTAATATATACTCATCTTGTGGATTCAAATTACTCGTACTTGTGTCCAAGAGTACAATACTCTTAACATGTGATACTTTGGCCAAAGACTTTGAGTAACAATCCTAACAAGTGGATATAGGATATACATCCCCTCGTAAGGAGTAGTGAATCCTCGTAGGCTATCCAAACACCTTTAGACACTTCGAATTATTCCCAATCATCTCGGGTCCACACCTTCGAGGAGATACTTGCTTCAGATGTCAATGTATAAGTCTTTGTGACCAAGATGATTTGAATACCTCAAGTCGAAAGAAACATGCACTCATGCTATAGAAAGAGCTTCATTAACATATCTATATATATGTAGAGAATCATATGAAATCTTATAGCATGTCACTTCAATGAACTAGTTATCATAACTAGCATCCACGTTTAACTCTCGACATCCCAATGTCTCTTGCTAGTGAGGAACAACTACTTGGTTAGACCTTGATAACTCGTGCTAGTCTCATAGAATCGATGATGTCCAACACATCAATTCGTCGACTAGGGAGGATTTCAATACATTCATAATTACATATGTAGAGATGCTCACTAGTTGTGATCCAATCACAAGTTCTCTCATGCTATGAAT
>JBBUKS010512385.1:0-13329 GCA_038050645.1 Hedychium gardnerianum | reverse complement strand
ATGATGATATAGTAGGGGATAGAGCTCAATGGCGTAAAAGGATCCATATATCCGACCCCACATAGTGGTATAAGGCTCGGTTGTTGTTGTTGTTGTTGTATTAGTAGCTCTCTTAATTTTAACTCCGCCCATGACGAATTATCCGTCATAGACGGTCCCAAGCCCGGATAAAGGAGGAGAGTTGCGTTAGGTTGTCAACCAGCGTTAAACTAAGGCAAATGTTCAATGAATGGATCCATCAAATTATTATGTTAATACTAGATTGTTCCACGGTCCAACTAGGTGGGGTAATGCTTGGTTGTTGTTGTTGTATTAGTAACTCTCTTAATTTTGCAGTTCGTGTAAGGCTTTGTATCAGTTGCACCTACCTCTATATTACTTGTATCTAAACCTTTGGGCTTGTTTGGTTCAGAGTTATTCTCCATAACCTTGGTTATCCACTCAAGGTTATATTGTTTAACCCTGTTTGGTTCAGGGTGATTTATGATTCCTAAGTTATGTTTGATTCCCGCCACGTCAGTAAAATGAGGTTATAACCCGGAATCGAAAAACCTCCGAATCGTAAGATTTTGGACGATTCCGGGGTTAAGTAAATTTTTTTCTCAAAAATAACCTTCGCTGTTTTTTTTTTTCGCAAACCTAGGGCAGCATCGAACCCCTCAGTAGAAGCCGCATCAAGCCCCTCAATCGACAAGAAGCTGCGCATCACGGATTCCTCCTCTCTTCATTACTTTGCCTTTGGCTGTCCTTCGTTTTCCTACTGGAATGGCCGCGAAGCGAAGAAGACGGGTCGGTTCGACCGGGAGCACCTCAGTCGAAGGAAGATGAGGTGATCGTATTTGACTCGGAGTCTGAGCGTCATCAGCTTGACCAGCTCCAGCTTCGGCAGTAGTGGGAGCTGGCCTCTGTGTTAAACTTCTTGCATGTATGGTTTCTATCGCCTTTTGTTGCTCTGTCCCTTGATTTCGAGTGAAATATTTTTCTTTGGCATGACATCCTTGTTTTCGGGGTTGCTTATTCATCGGTGTGGGTTAAAGGTTTTTGAGTTAGTCACAAGGCGACTTGAACATTTATGCGGAAGAGATTGAAACCGCTTTGATCTCCGTGAATGCTGACCTGGATCAGATACACGCCTCTCTCCTGAAGGTTTGCATTCTTCTTTACATATCTAAAAAGTGTTTTGTGCCCGACATTTGTTCTTTGTGGAAACCCTCCAACGAGCAATATATGAAGCCTTCACTAGGAAGGAATATTCACACCAGTAACCCTTTCCTCGGATGGATGATTATATATTTATATTCTATGTATTCTACTCATTCCAATTAGGTGACAAATTGTGGCTGGTAAAGGTGTGATTGTTCTATGCAAAAGCTGTAAGTTCTATGCAAATTGTGGCTTGATAGGCTAAGCTTTACATTTTGCTTATTACAAGGACCCAACTGACTTGGGCATTAGCAAACGTGTGAAGGTAGAGCAACAGTGGCCTCTCCTTATCCTGGCTAACATTAATGCATATGACTAAGAAAATTTTATTTGAGTATTGCTCGTGACATAGAGCTTATTATTACTCATGAAATAGTTTTCATGTACTTAAATTTATTAAAATTCATGTGGCTGATCCCCAATAGTCGAGAACGACATGGCTTGTTAATGTTTTAAATGAGGTCATAACTAATTCTTTACCCGAAAATGATAATAGAAAGGTGGTACTTCTAAACTTGTTTTGTACTAGTAAGCAGTTCCTTAGCTCAGCTGGTAGAGAGTGTATATCCCTAGCACATCCAAAGGGATAGGAGAAAAGTTTGTGAGACATTAAACATGAATATTCTTGTCTTGTTCTCTCTATATGTCCCTCCTATAATATAGGTTAAATATATGATTAATAAGATATTCTATCCTACAAAAAGATCTTAGTTTTGATTGTATAATGACATTGGTTATGACAGAGCATTATATGATTCTACTTTGTTTTGATTTATGATATTCAATGGAATCAATTTATTGCAATTTAATTATGCTCATGAGCTGGACTTATATTCTTGTGATTGAAATTGCAGGGGATACCACCTGTAAGCAAAAATCTAAAAGACAATGACACATGGATAACAATAATCTGCAAGAAGCTTGATCCCTGGTGGCCATGGGTGGGTTAAAGTGGTTTCTTTTTTTGTCTCATTGTACAATTACCTAGCTACCATTCTAAGAGAATAAATATCACTTGGTAATATCGCTTTTTTAGGTTTCTGAAGGAAAAAATCCACTTAAGCACAATCATGGGTGTGTTTCATCATCAAATCTCTCTTTTTTTGCATTCCAATTATCCTTCATTTATGCAGTGAGGCTTGCTGGTGAAGACAATTGAATGATACCATCTTTGTTTGTCTAGGGAGGAGATAAAAAAATACAAAGAACTTTATGGATATGCATGCAACAGAAATTTCTGTGTATATGTTCATTATTTATGGATACATATGAACTATAAATGAATTGTTTTTGTTGGAACTGCATTTCATGTTTTCTACGTCTTCTAACTGTGATAGAAGCTAAATATGCAATATATTTTGTATATGATAATGAGATCTGCTTATGTTATCTTTGCAGGAGGTATGAAAATCTTCGCAATACTGAGATTGTAATAGCCATTTGATTGTCTTCCCCCTCCTCTATAGTGTGTCATTGTTGTGCCACCATACAAGTATTTTTACACAAATTGAAATGGTTATTGTAATATTTTTACACCCCTGCATCAGACTTCATGTCCATGGTTTCGATGAACTCCTCCGTCTTCTCATCTACTTAACCTAATCTAGCGAGTATGCCAACATGCAACTGATCGTGGGCATGCTCCGATGCAGATTTTATCTCTTTATATGATTTTTTTCAACCATTATGTTGAAGTATTCTTGGTCCTTTTTATCCATTCCTTTAGGCTAAATCATGTCAAACGGCCAGCGAAAACGACACTGTCGGGCCTAACTCCAAATGTCATTGTTTCGTAAAAAAATTCGACAACTTTTGCTAGCTAAGAGGTGAATCGCAAATACACAGACGATAACTTAAAAAATTTATTGATAGAAAAATTTATTATTATTTATTATAATAATTATTTAAAAATTATTTTTTATTAATTATAATATTTATTTATTTATTAAATTTTATCATAAAATTTTAAAAAATACAAATGGTTAAAACTTTATAAAAATATATTATCAACGAAAATTTTAAAATTTTTAATAGTTAAAATATAATATATTAATTATTATAATTAAAATATCTCAAATATGAATAAGGGTAATATAATAAAATATTAAAATAGATTAGACTCTAAAACCTCCAAACAAACAAGTTTTTGTTGCATTACATAGGATTGAACCAACCAACATTAGGTTATGTTTTATTCCCTATAACATTTGTTATGTGATTACCTGCTAATCACATAACCAAGGTGTCATGCAGGACAACTTGAACCAAATGCACTCTTATGGTATTGTTGCATATCAATATAAATTCATACATCAACTATACCAATTTTATGTCTATAAAAAAATAAAATAATTAAAGAAAGGGGTGTAGTTGTAATTTATAAAATTTACTGGACTTTTTTGCAAAAAGACGATTAAAAAGTCACAGCCAAACTTTTCTCTCCCATGACTTCTTTTTCTTTCCTCCCTCTTTTATTCTCTCCAACCCTAAAGCTTCCCTCACGTTGTCGTCCCTTCCCACGTCGTCGGTATCCTTGCCGTATCCGTTGCCACACACGTCGTCATTGCCGCACGCCACAGCCTCGCACAGCCGCAACCTCACGCCACTATAGCCTCGCGTCACCGCTGCCTCGTGGTGCTTCCGCCACCTCATGGTGTCGCCTATGATGCCATTATCACCGTTGCTAGCGACGTTGTTGCTTGAGTTGTCGTCGCCTCATGTTACGTTCCATTGGAGTCTTGAGCGAGAGAACTTAACGGGAGACCCCTTAGTCGTCGTGCAGTCGTTCAGGTTGCAAGGATATTGAATATAACATTGGATATATGATTGATGATGCTTGATCAATGCATTAAGTTGTGCAACCACCTATTGTCGATTAAATCCAATAGGAGGAGAGTAGGGTTCCCTCAAGCGAGCTAGTATAATTTGAGTCTTCGATCAGGTGGGTTTTTCTTGTTTGTCATGATTTAATTTATGAAAGTAGATGTTGTGGAAAATAGAATTAATTCTAAGCTTATTTATACTCTTATTGCTTGATTGTCTCCTATCGTGCTTGTCCTTTTTATTCTTAGTTAATTCTATCTTTTTTGTTTCGTATTTGAGATCCATAATATATTAGTTTACTTAATTATTAACTAATAAAGTAAGAAACAAATTATATCGATAGTTCAGCTCTGCCCTCTAAAAGGGATCAGGCTAGCACTGATATTAATTAATAAAATAATAGATGCAACATTTATATTTTAGAATTTTGACTGTGCGTTTTGAAAGGGGCACGTTATTATTGATATTAAATTGATGAGATAATAAATATAGCGCTTACATTATAGAGCTTCGGCTCTACCCTCTAAGAGTTGCATATTATTTATAATCTAGAAGTTCGACTCCGCTCTCTAAGAGTTGTGTGATTATTTATAGTCCAGAGCTTCGGCTCCGCTCTCTAAGAGTTACATGATTATTTGTAGTCTTGAGCTACTTCACTCTCTAAGATTTGCGTGATTATTTGTAATCTAGAACTTCAGCTTTGCTCTAAGAGTTGCGTGATTATTTATAGTCTTGAGCTTCGGCTTCGCTCTCTAAGAGTTGTGTGATTATTTGTAGTCTAGAGCTTTGGCTTCGTTCTCTAAGAGTTGCGTGGTTACTTATAGTATAGAACAACAATTGGCTCTGTACACAAAGAGGACTCTTGAGTCTTTTTGTGCATTCATAGGCTTGACCAAATTGAGATAATTTTTCCTCACCGGGTGGATTGCGGGTCATTCACCCTATTCTCGTGTGAGGTGCCTCATTGAGTGGATTGCAAGTCGTTCACCATATTCTTATGTGAGACATATTTCGGATGGATTATGGGTTGTTCACCCTATATATGTATATATATATATGCATACACTTGATGTATTTCGGATTGGGTGGATTGCAGATCGTTCATCCTATATATATATATATATATATATATATATATGATACATCTTTACTAGGTGGATTGCGGTCACCCTTTATATATATATTCATAATGTACATTATAGTAGATGGACTACAAGTTATTCACCCCACATATATATGATATATCTTTGCCGAGTGAATTACGGATCATTCACACTATATATTTATATGTGATTAGAATGCACTTTATTTTGGATGGATTGTAGGTCGTTCATCTTTATACATAAATGATGCATATTGCAAGTCGTCTATCATGCATAATATCTATTTATAGATTGATAAATTAAATAAAATATTAGTAAGAGAATAAAGAGAAAGTACGAGAAATGATAAAATTGTTTAAGCGAAAATTTTAAGAGAAATCATATCAAGAGATTATCGAAGTTAAGTGTTGAAAATTATGACCATCACTAGGGGTGAGCAAAAGTTCAGTTAAACTGAATAAACCGAACCAACCAAAGTTAAAAATTCGATTCGGTTATTTCGGAATTTCGGATTTTTTTAAAAAAAATTGGTTATATCGATTAATTCGGTTCGGATTCGGTTTTTAAATATCTTATTCAGTTAAACCGAAATAAAAACAAACCGAACCCTAATTCCCAAATCCGTGACTACTCAAACCACTCGTCAACTCCTTCCCGAATCCGCGACTGCTCCTCCCGTCGCTCTCAATCCCCTCTCCTCCATCGCTCTCAACCCGACCCTCTCGATCTCCATCACTCTGGCTACCGGCGCCTGCCTCGATCCCCTCCCGTCACTCTCGTCATCAATGCCTGCTTTGATCCCGTCCTGTCGCTTTCGCAGCCAGGTGCATACGACCTCTCGCCATCGGCTCGAGCCCTCCTCCCCGTCGCTCTCGCCGTCGGCTCGAGCCCTCCTCCCCATCGCTCTCGCCTCCGGCTCTAGCCCTCCTTTCCTCCCATCGTCAAGCCGCCTCTATGGCAACCCAATCAATTCTAAAACAAAGAGGCAAAGAATGAAAGTAGGCATCAAGAGGAGATCAATAGAGGTAATCAAAAAGAAAAAGAAAATGAAAACTTTAATTTGATTCCTTCTTTGTTCATTAGTTAACTCTCGAGGTTACTGAACGGGGCAAATGCTAGAATTGTAGATGGAGGATCGCCCGAGACTCCTCTCGGAGGTAAGAGGACTTAGGGTCATCGACGCAGTCCGACAAAGGATACGACCCCAGTTCCGGCGTAGTGGCATAGGGGTTGGGTGGCGTCGGCATTTCTACTTGGGAAATTTATTCTAGAGGAATTTGTATAATTTGGGGTTGATCAAGTCCTTTTTCATAGCACCAAACCTCTATTACCATCCAAATTTTTCTCGTTGTGCGGCAACTTTGTATAAAAATTCAGTTAACTCGATTATTTCGATCGAAAACCAAATTAACCGATATTTTATCCGTTCGGTTTGTTCGATTTTATTGAAAAATTCAATCAATTCGGTTTGTTCGATTTCGATTAATTCGGCTCGATTTTAACCGAATACTCAGCCCTAACCTTCGCTATCTATTGTTTCTTTGGATTCTTATTAGATATATCATTTTATATAATGCACTTCTTTCTTATACTCACTTTGCATTTTTGTGCTCACTTTTCAAGTTTTTGACCTCCAGGCTAATTGCTAAGATATGTACATAACATTAGTGGAATTACTTCAGAGGTATGCATGTAATTAGTTGGTTAGCCTTTGTAATAGTTTAAAATCTCATGTCGTTTCGCTCAATACAAGCGAAACATTTCGTTCCACCCGCGGACCGGCACATGCACGCCTCCCATGCAGGCACACCTCGAGGCCCCATGGATGCATCGCGCAGGACTGGCTACTCGTTCGGAGGTGTCACGCTAGCTCGGCTATGTGTCTGGAGGCATCGCGCTGCCCGACGACGCGTCCGAAAGCATCGCTCGAGCTCGACGAAGCATCCGGAGCGTCGACTGGCCCGGCGACGCATCAAAAGGTGTCACTCTGGCCCGACGACACGTCCAAAGGCGTTGCATTGGCCCGACAACGCGTCCGGAGGCGTTGCGCTGCCCCAGCAATGCGTCAAAAGGCGTCGCGCTGCCCTGGCGACACGTCTGGGGCGTTGCGCTGCCCCAGCAACGCGTCAAGAGGCGTCACGCTGCCTTGGCAACGCGTCAACAGGCGTCACGCTACCCCGACGACGCAGCAACACGTCTGGAGGCGTCGTGTTGCCCCAGCGACACGTCTGAAGGTGTCGCGCTGCTCCGACGACGCGTCCAGAGGCGTCGCGCTGCCCCAACAACACGTCCGAAGGCGTCGCCCTGCCCCGGCGACGCGTCCGAAGGCGTCGCGCTACCCTAACGACGCGTCTGAAGCATCATGCTGGCCCGAAGACACGTCCAAAGGTGTCGCTCTGGCCCGGCGACACGTCTAGAGGCGTCGCGCCGGCTCGGCAACGCATCCGAAGGCGTCGCGCTAGCTCGATAACGCGTTCGAAGGCGTTGCGCTTCCCCGACGACGCGTCCGGAGGCGTTGCGCTGCCCTGGCGATGCATCCAAAGGCGTCACTCTGGCTCGGCGACGCGTCTAGATGCATCGCGCTAGCCCGACAACACGTCCGGAGGCATTGCACTGGCCCGACGACGCGTTCGAAGGCATTACACGACGCGTTCGGAGGCGTTACGCCGGCCTAGCGATACGTCCGGAAGCGTCGCGCTGGCCTGGTGATGCGTTCGGAGGCGTCGCGCTGGCCCGGCGATGCGTCCTAAGGCGTCGCACTGCCCCAGCGACACGTTCGAAGGCGTCGCGCTACCCCGACGACACGTTCGAAGGCGTTGTCGCACTGGCCCGAAGACCGAAGGTGTCGCGTTGGCCAGGCAAACACGTCCAAACGCGTTGCATGGGCCGAAATAGGTGGGACCGAGTGCGAAGGTTTTAATTTAATTAAATAACTTATGTTAATAGTTTTAATCAACTATAGTTATGATTGGGATAATTTAGATAGGCTTAATTAAAGTCTAATAAAATTATCTCATTAATTTAATATATATTTTTTAAAATATTTTTTATTTTTTATTTTAAAATATTTAGATTAAATTTTTTATTTTTAGTTAATATATTTTATATTTAAAAAATACTGAAACCATGTCGACACAGCACTATATGGTACTGAAATTGTATAATTCCGGTCCAGGACACGACTCGAGATTTTAAACCATGCTTTGTATATATTTTGCTCTGACATTGACATGCGGCGGGTGAAGCTAGAGTCACGGCAAGCCTAGCTCATATGAGGTGTGACACCAATCTTGTAAATCTCAACACATTGTCACAAGTGTATGTCTTGCCCATATCGCTCAAAATTGGATGAGTTTTAAATATGGATTGGGAGGTTTTAGTCTCTGAAACTTTTATGTCAAAGTTGATGATTCAAAAACTTAGTTCCATTCATGGATCTCTCGATCCCCAACTATATCCTCATCTATATTTAAATGAATTTTACTCTATCTATATTTTCTTCGGTCTTCCTCTTTCTCGGTTAATGTATGTATTTATCTTAATCTTGCATCGCCTAACTAGGGAATTTATTGGCCACCTAACTACATGTCCAAAAATCATCTTAAACACGTCTCTCGAAGTTTTTCCTCGATGTACGTTTGTTTTTTCTAATGTTCTCATTTCTTATATTATTCATTCTCATATCTACTCATTCACCTTAGCATCCTTATCTTTGCGACTCTCATCTTTTGCTCATGCTCACTTCATAGTCCAACTTTCAACTCCATATAACATAATAGGTCTACTCATTTTGTAAAACTTCCCTTTAAGCTTTAAAAGCACCTTAAAATCACAAAGAATGTCGGACGTCCTCTTACATTTCAATCATCTTGTTTATACCTATATAAAACCTCTCTATCAACCCTCCATCCTTTTGCAAATGTGATCATACTTAAACCTTTCAATTACAGGAATACTTGAGATATTTATAATTTGATGTTTGAGGGTCAAGCAAGCCTACATTATAAGTTGATCACCAGTATGTATGATAACAAGAAGCGTGTTCAACCTAGTGGACAAGTACTTGAGAAAAAAAATAATATGTAAACCTTCAATCCATTTCCCCTTAAAAATTCCAAGATTACAACCCTAAAAAAGGATATCAAGACGGAATCACCGGGAACAAGAGAAAACATTTTCAAGAACACTCAAACTAAGTATTCTAATAATATAGTAACTATCTATGCATGTTATAAGTGGGTATTATGCTCGTCAAGTTTAGCAAGGTCAGGCAATGTGTGTGACAACAAACAAGAACTATAACACGCATCAGAATCAACGACAGAAAAAAAGGCATACATCCACATAATCTACTAGCTCAGGGTAACACCAATAGAATGTTGTCACCAAGCATAGTTAGAAATTTTAAGGAGTTATATCAGCTCCAGGGTTGGAATAATATAGTTGATTAGTTGGGCATGAATAATCAAAAATAATTCCCAATGGAAAAGGTTTAGTTGACAAGATCAGATCGAACACATAAGGATGTCTCCTTTACAATTTGAATCGACAAAAATAGAGACTAAATAGACCTAAAATATGGCTCTAGCTTTTATTGGAATAATAACTTAGATCTACCTAAATGATCTTAACTCAAATTTGGTCAAGAGTCCAAATGTTATTCTGAGCTAAGGGACCTCAAACTTTTAACTTCAGCCAAAAGAAACAACTTACCTTGAATGTGCCAAAATACTATATAAATTATCTTTAAACCAGATAGGAGAACCATAACTAGAAACAAGGATTTATCAAACAGAAAGTTTGTTATCAGAATTTCTTACCTTGATAGTTCCACCATAAACCATAATGCTTGGTCGATTGAGTCGTCCCATAGCCATAATTGTACCTGGCATCTATGAAGCCATAAGGCACGGATTCAATTAGTTAATGCTGAAACAATGGTATGCACAAAATTCACTTTATATAATATAATCAGAAGATAAAGATTTGTCACAAGTGAGATCAACTAGTGGTCAATTTTACAGATAGATGACAAATATTCTTTTTGGAAAGCAACCATCTTGAAGACTTGGTTTCAATAAATTTAGTCAAAAATGTAAAATAACTGAAAATACTATCTTAAAAAATTTCATTTACTCAAAATTGGAACAATATTCATGGAATCTTTTAAGGTTAACTTAGTGCATCAAGTAAAACGTCTCTCACAATGTCTGGCTTACCCTGAGCATTTGCAGAATAGCAACTCTAAAACCATTGAACTATGTAGGAAAAAAAAACTTTGCCCATCAGATTTAAAATTGATAAAGTAAAGAGATTATTTGATAATCTCTAACTGATTTGTGCCAATTTCACTTCAGTTCATTTGGATTAATTCTCAATCCGCCTTTGATATTTTTCCAATTTGCATTGATATATTTCCCTTTAGAATATTAATATCTATGTATTTCCTTTTATGATATGTTGCAATACCTATAAAACAGTGTAGCATGTTTGATTTGAAAACCATATATTGAAAGAAGAATTATTCCCACAATTATCAAACTTTAATTGGTATGAGAATCATCATCTCGTCTTATCCTTTTGAGAGCTAGCACCAAGACCATAAGGACGGCCTCCATTCCCTTCTATACCTATCATTCTTGCTCCTAACTTTTCTCTCAAGTTGCCCTCGCCTACTTTGCCATCCTTCAACACATGGTTCTCAGTCACCACTACATCAAGGTCAAGATCTAGATGAACAAGATACTCATTGGCGCCCACATCCTAGAATCTCTCAAATCCAACCAAACTTATTTATGTCCTCACATCACCAAACTTATTTATGTCCCCACATCATCTAGTTTGCTTCCATATGTTTCTTAATAAGCTCTAGGTGACTTGCGCCAATTGTAGTCGCCAGGAGCACAAACACGAAGTTACATCATTATATCTCTCTTTAGTGAAGAGTCATATTAGCCACATCAATAATCCCAGTTATTCCGACTACAAGACGTGTTGATCTGACCGTAAGACACACTGATCAACTGCAGAACATGTGGATTGTCTAATCTGGTGATAGGCAATTACAGAGAATTTATGGATGTGTTGCAGATATCCCGTCAATCCCAAAGTTAATACATATCACTCGGAGCTACCTGTGTCATCTAATCGAGCATTAGTAATCCAAAAAAAATATGCACATCTCTTCATTTTCTTTTGGTTTGATGCAAACTCATGCAGCTTACAACACCTTAGTTTGAGAGGTGGTGTTAAAAGAGAGATTATTTGATAATCTTCAATTGATGGGCACAAATTTCATTTAGATTCATCTCCGATTTATTCTCAATCTACCTCTGATATTTTCTCAATTCGCATTGATATAATTCCATTTAGAATAGAAGCATAGATGTATTTCCTTTTATGATATTTCACAATTTCTACAAAATAGTATAATGCTATTATGAAGAAAATAGATATTGAACAGAGAATTATTCCCACGAGTATTAAATTTTACAAAAAATATAGCAACATATGATCAACAATATACAATTCACTAAATGTTTGTAGCAATGAAGATAGTCATAAATGCTCATTCTGGATCACATTTGATTTGTAGATGGCACAAAAGTTAAAATAATTTCAATTTAACCCTTCAAAAGCTCAAATTGATGTCTAGATCATGACAATGCATCTTCTATATGCTCAAACTAGCTCAAACTAATCCCTTTTTATGCACCCAACCACACGGTCCATGTAACTATCTGCAATAAAGAAATATTTAATAATCATTTAAGTAACAAACCGTTAATCTTAATTATTTAGCACAAGGAAGACAATTTGGCATGAGAACAAAATTGCGCTATTATTAAAGTATGATTGACGTAGGGAAATTTGGATCCCTTTTAAGAACTTAAAAACTAAAAAAAATGAAAAAAAAAAAATTAAAATTCTAGGAAAGCAGCAATCCTATAAAACTAGATCAATTTGGAATAAGCTCCATATTCTCCAAGCAAGATCATTACCAAATCAAAAACTACCTTGATTAATTTATTTTCCTAATTAAAAGAATCTACCAAAATAACCTTTTTCAGACTCTTAACTTTTAAAATTAAATTCCTAATTTGTATATTTCTCCTCACTATGGAGAACTCGACCTTATACAAGTTGTATGCATGTTTTTGGCCATCATTTACAAGCGCAAGGAAAAATTTGTTCAACATGGTATTTAGATTTCCTTAGGCATCGCTTTCAATGAATGAGGTATTGTTGTATCTTCTTTCATCCTATTAACATAGACTAGGAATTAATTTTTAGAAGTTTTAGAATTTGAAATGTTTATTTTGGTAGATTCTTCTATTGATTAATTTTTAGTTTGTTCAATTTTGCTCTTGAGCTAAATGTTCTTTGAAGATGCAGAGTTGTGAAGGGATCTTTAGGAGGCTCAATTAAAGGAACATCAATCACAGGAGATAAGACACTAAATACATTAAGAGTTATAGTGAGTATACAATTACTACAATGTTAGAAGTTTTCTAGTGGGAGTAGTTCATAGAGAGCTAGTATTTGTACTTATAGTTTCTATGGTCCGGAGAGAAATCACCAAGCACAGGAACTATCTCCTGTAGAGTTAAGATTGGCATCATCCCTAAATTTTTAATTTGTCCTACAATTTGCTCATAAGGTAAGTCATCAACTGACTTTTCTAGAATCATATATTTGGACTTATTCCCAAAGGAGAGATGAGTCAATCAAGGAAAGGCTTCAACTATTGTTTCTTGGGTAAGAGACAATCTAATAGGCTGAAGAAATTTCTCTTTAACTAGAAGGGACTCAAGTGGAATACAGGCGGATGGTGGTCAGGCAATGTGAGATGCATGAGTAATTAAGATGTAGTGCAGGGGAAGGCAAAGTTGCAAACACGTAATTAGAAATTCAGCTTTGACACCACTTGATACAAACATAAGAAACCATCTCTCATACAGAATAAAAGTAATGAAGAGGATATTATTAATCTGATTCATGGTTTAAAATTTCGAGCCGTGCCGGAGTTTCAATGCTGGACCGAAACGATACAGTTTTGGTATCGTACCGTGTCGTGCCGATACAATTTCGGTAGTTTTAAATTTTAAATATAAATATTAGGAAAAAACAAGTAAATTAAAGAAAATTGATATATCAATGACTAGAATTAAAATTGGTACATCATAATACATTACCTTAC
>JBBUKS010512374.1:0-13329 GCA_038050645.1 Hedychium gardnerianum | reverse complement strand
CTTGGTTGCTTATTCCCAAAGCAATTGGTAAGTGGAAGTAGTCAATCGGGAGATAGTACGCGGACTCAAGGTTAAGCCGGACCACGTCGAAGACAGCTGGGTCAAAGAGTTGCCTAGTATTCTCTGGACGTATCAGACAACTCATCGGGAAAGCACGGGAATGACTTCTTTTCACTTGGTCTATGGCGAAGAAGCAGTTGTCTCGGTTGAGGTTGGCGAGGAATCTATTCGGAAAGCTTCGTATAGGCCCAACAATGCGGATCTTTGCCTCCTCGACCTCGATTTAATTACTGAAATCAGAGAGAAAGTAGCTACTCGACTCCTTGCATACCGATAGTGAATGCGTTAAAGGTACATCAAAAGGATTATCCCTCGCTCTTTTCAGGTCAGAGATTTGGTCTGGAAGAAAGTTAAACACGTTGGTGATGTTGGCAAGCTAGAGCCACAATGGGGTGGACTATTCTTGACAATTCGCAAGTTAGACACGGGAACCTATTACCTACAAGACTTGATCGATAAAGATCTTGATCATCTATGGAGCACCAACCATCTGAAGTCCTATAAATCTTAGGGAGTTTTCCTTATCCTTTCTGATATCTTTTCCCAAAACGATCTTGTATTTCATTTTTATCAATAAAAAAAATCTCTTTTTGTCATATTAAAGGTACTCCCTCCAAAAGAGCTCCCCCGACTCGGACATAATCAGGGTTGAGATCTTTATGGTTGTGATATCAACTTTTTCCTTCGCACAAGGGGTGAACATATATCATATCGTCCATGTCTTTTTTAGGGCTCAAACTCTCCCGACTCAGACATAGTCGAGATCGAGATCCTTTGGCTATGATATTAACTTCCCCCTTCGCATAAGGAGTCAACATATATCATATCGCTCGTGTCCTTTTCAAGGCCCAAACTCCCCCGACTCAGATATAGTTGGGGTCGAGATCCTTGTGGCTGCGATATCAACTTTCCCCTTCGCACAAGGGGCAAACATATATCGTATCGTCATGTCCTTTTCATGACCCAAATTTCCCCGACTCGGACATAGTCGGGGTCAAGATTCTTGTGGCTGTGATATCAACTTTCCCTTTCATACAAGGGGCGAACATATATCGTATTGCTCATGTCCTTTTCAAGGCCCAAACTTCCTCGATTTGGACATAGTCGGGGTCAAAATCCTTGTGGCTGTGATATCAACTTCCCCATTCACACAAGGGGCGAACATATATCATATTGCTCATGTCCTTTTTAGGGCTCAAACTCCCCCGACTTGGACATAATCGGTATTGAGATCCTTGTGACTGCGATATTAACTTCCCCCTTCGCACAAGAGGCGAACATATATCGCATCGCTCATGTTTTTTCAAGGCTCAAACTCTCCCAACTTGGACATAATCGGGGTTGAGATCCTTGTGGCTACGATATCAACTTCCTCCTTCGAACAAGGGGTGAACATATATAGTATCGCCCATGTTCTTTTCAGGGCTCAAACTCCTTCAACTCGGGCATAGTCGGGGTCGAGATCCTTGTGGCTGCGATATCAACTTCCTCCCTTTTCGCGCAAGGGGCGAACATATATCGTATCGCCTATATCCTATTTAGGACTCAAACTCTCCTGATTCGAACATAATCAAGGTCGAGCTTCCAGAAACTACCAAAAGCTAAGTTATCGAGGAAGTAGTAGAAGAAAACTCCAAAAGACAAATTTCATTAAATCTCAAAAGTTCATTACATTAACTAAATTTCCCACGGGATTGGTGACATAGAACTCTCAGAGCTTCCTAAGATAAATCTGTCACATCTTCTTTTGGCAGGTTGTCCATAATTTTGTCTTGATCGATGGAGGGAGGAACCATGTCCATCGACAGATACCCACCTTCTTATAGCTGCCATAGGGTGTTGTTTATTCCGTGCCACACCATTCGATCAAGGCGGAGGGCGATCATATCATAAAATTCCCGAGAGCGAAGGAAATCCCTCTTTATAGTGATCCACCACTCCTCCTCTCTGGCTTGATACTTCTGGAGCTCGGATATTTGTCCCTCCAGTTGCCCCCTCAATGATTCCATCGTCGCCTGCAACTCAGACTTGGATGCTTCAAACGCCCTCGCTTCCTACTGGGTAGTCCCCAACGCAGCCTGTGTAGTCTCCAACCATTGTAGCCAGGCCTTAGCTAGGGTCCGAGCAAATTTGGTATCTTTGCGGGCAGTCTCCAAGGTCGCCTGCAGTCTGTCCTCAGCTTCAGCCTTAGCTGCCTCCATCTCCGAATGGAGGGAGTCCAATTCTTGTAAGCGGGCCTCCGCCAGGGCTTGGGTCGACTCGACTGTTGTTCTAGTGGCCCCCAACTCCACCTTCAGCAACCCAAGTTCCCTTTGGCCAGCCTCCAAGTCATCCTGGGTAGTCGCCACCTGAGCCTTGGCCACCTCCTGCTCTTCTTGTCGCGTTTTCGTGACGGTGACCATCTTCTTCTTCTGCAGGGTCTCCTGCTCTATACTTCAATTGCCAATCTTGTTTTAGAGAGGCTCCATTCGACGCATCATCATCTCAAGGTCATGAATCTCCTAAAGCCTCTTGACTGATCTCTCGGCTAATACCCCCCTCACCCGGGTAAGTTTCACGTGAGCTACAACGAGGTCTGCCAGTAGCTTCTTCAAACGGGTAATCTCTACCCGTGCCACGCCCAACTCTACCCCGCATGGAAGCAAAAGTTCGCTTAGAAGGAACATGGGCCAGTTGGGCCTCTAGCTCAGCTATGCGAGCTAGCATCTCATGGCGGCCCTGTCGCGCCTCGAGAAAACGTCGGCCGAATACCACCAGTTTGGACATATGTTCGACCCCCTTTAGTAGGAGCTCCTCCGCTAGGGCCCCGAAGGACATGCCTTTGGCTGTCTTCTCGCCCTCTATCCACCAAGCCCTGACCGGTTCACACAGATTAAGTTCTAGCTGGTGTGGTCGGCGCTCTTTAAGAACTTATTATCCTTGGGATGTCTTCTCCATGAAGGGGGAGATCCTCACTCTTTGCCCGGGGCTTGAAGGTCTAGCCCTGACATCTTCTCGGTGACCAGGACTCTGTCATCTAGGGAGAGATGCTGGGATCCCTTCGGGTGGAGAGGCCGAGGTGTGCGGAAGGGTGAAGATCCCCTCCGTCCGATGACCTTATGACTCCATAGGTGGCGATAGGAGGGGGAGTGGTGGAGAAGGCGGGTCAACCAAGGTCTGGGCACGGACTTGAAAGTCCCTCGAGTCACGCAGAGAACTCGAAGGTCAGGTTGCGGGGGACGAAGGACCTGTCTGAGTCCCAAGTGAACGACGTTGCTTCCTGGTGGTCCTCACTGGCACCTCGAATTCCTTAGTAGACAGGAACCCTTCACTAGCTGGGGAGGCGACCATAGACGTCTTTAGCCTCCCTTGAGTCAGGGGTGTGGCAGTCACCCGGGGCGTTACTTCAGTAGGGGTCACGTCGAGAGCTCGGGATGTTCCCTCCTAGGGCGCTACGCTGTTTGCGGACAAGTTGATGATCTCGACTTAGCGCATTTCAATTCACCCCTAGTTAGCTTCTCCTTACCTAAAGAAGCCTTCAACATGATCTCTATTGCAGAAAAAGATAAAACCTTCAGTTAGACATCAAAAACTTAAAAAAAACGAAAAATCTTACCAAATAAAGCTTTGAGAGGAGTCGAGACGAGACTCAACCCAAAAAGGTGAAGCAACCCCTCTTCAAGTAAAAGATTGCTGTCAAACATCAGGGCCTGCACCTTCTTGGAGGAACTAAAGTAACCCCGCTCCAAATGGTGATTCTTCAACATCAGAGGTTTGGGCATCTCAAGTTGCCAACAAGTAGGCCAGGACATGGGGTTAGGGATCTCACAAAGAAAAATTGAGATTTTCACCCCTTATGCGAAGACAGGAGGGCTTTCAGAAGGTTGCTCCCAGTCCTAGACGAGAAGAAGAATACCTCATCTTTCATCTTTTTCGAATAAAAGAAATAATGAAAGATCCGGGGATAAGGGAATATGATATAGACATAAAAGAATGACCACACCGATTAGAATGTGAAAAGAGTTGGGGCCAAGTTGTGACAAGGAGATGTGGAAATACTGTGTTATCTCAACAAAAAATGATGGGATAGGAAAGCAAAGCCCACTCAACATATGGTTGCGGAAGAAGGTCACGCACCTCGGGGGCGGGCGATTTGGACGGTCGTTGCCATTAGGAAGAATCAACTAATGATCGGCCAGAATCCCATAGGTGATCCTTAACCTCTCCAAGGAATTGCCGGTAAAGTTGTATTCCACAGACCTGTACCACGACATTGAAGGAGCCCTAGCGGCCATAGATACCCTAGGGGACAGATGCTAAAGTCGGAAAATGGAAGAACTAACACAAGGACAGAGCGACATGCGATTGGAGGAACTCTAAGGTGCGTGAAGAGGAAGACGATGCGAGCGGCGGACACAAAAGCAAAACACAGTGAGGGCAAAGTAGCCCCTGTTCGACCTAATATACTCGTGCCTGCTTGATTACAGTCGTCGGATGAATCACCGCTTCCAAGGCGGGATGGATCCTCAGCCGTTAGATCCAACGCTAGGATAAAGTCAAATCTTCATAATCATTGTGATCTCGGTAGCACTTTATCTTCTGCGCAGTGGATCACGTAACAATTAAAACGACATAACCTCAAAGCACAGTGACACATATAAAACTTAGGGATCGAGGCAGATTACGTACGACGAACATTAAATAGGCGTGGCTGCATTTAAGATACAAATTTTGCATTTAAAGTGCAAGCTCGTTGAAATCCCATTTAAAAGATGGCCACGTGGACAACATAATCAAGCTTGATTGGCCACATAATCGACCAGTCAATCGGACTCTCATATCTTTCGACTAGACTTGAAAGGGAGACATGTGATATGAGAGGTAATTAGGGGCTATCACATGGTTGAGAAGTCAAGGAAAGTCAACAATCCGATTGAGGTGGCGTAGGCACGAGCCCGGTTCCTAAGCAAACCCTGGCTCAAGGGAGCCTCGACTCCTTGCAGCTTTGACTCCTGGCAGCTCTGACTCCTGGCAGCCCCAACTCCTGGCAGCCCCAGTTCCTAAGCAAAACCCTAGCTCTTGACAACCCCGACTTTTGGCAGCCCCGACTCCTGGAAACCTGGGCTCCTTGCAGCCCCGACTCCTGGTAGCCTCGGTTCCTAAGCAAATCTTGGCTTAAGGGAGCCCCAACTCCTAGCAGCCCGGATTCGTGGCAACCCTGACTCCTGGCAGCACTGACTCATGCAGCCCCAATTCCTAAGCAAACCCTGGCTCAGGGGAGCTCCGACTCCTGACAACCCCGACTCCTAGCACCCCCTGTTCCTAAGCAAACCCCGGCTCCTGGCAGCCCCAACTCCTAGCAACCCCGACTCTTGCAACCTCGACTCCTTGTAACCCTGACTCTTCACGGTTCTTCGATTCCTGGCAGCCCCAGCTCTTGGCAGTCCTATCTCTTCGTGGCTCTCCGATTTGTACAGTTTCCTCTGCATAACTTGGAATGGATAGCCGTTGCTCATCAAAGACGAGGGTAACATAATTGTTACCGTGCGGAGGACATGAGAAATAGGGCCATTTACTTTGAATAAAGGGCTCATGAATAAGGTAACGTAACGGGAAACACAGAGCACATGAAAGACATGGATCTCCACAACCATGCGACCCTATAAAGGTCCGCCTGCCCCCGCAGGCACAGGTACACGCAGATACACCTCCACAAACCCTAGCTACTGTTTATTTTCTCCACTTTACGAGATCCTAACTTGAGCGTCGGACGTCAGGGAACCCCCTGACTGTCCCTTTAATCTCTCTCATTTGCTCTACTCTTGCGCAGACATTGGTGGATCTCCTCTATGAAGTCTCCTTGTTGATAGGTGATTGACAATCAAGTCAACATCGACGTCAACTCACCGATGACTTATCCGTCGATGATCTTAGATAGGATCATATATATTTATATACTCATAAAATCATAAAAATATAGTTTTACAACTATAAAATTTATTTTAAAATTAACTAGCACTATTAAAATTGATATGATCAGGAGGGGAATTTGATGTAATTGTAAAGTTATTATTATGTGATTTAGAGATCATAGGTTTAAATTATGAAAGTAATCTTTTATAATAAAAGATAAGACTGTATATAATAAATTTAATATAATCTGATCTTACCCCTATGAGTATAATCGAGTTGGTATTCGTGTGATAAATTTATATTATAGGAGCAAGATTTGAATTCCTTAAAATTTATTTTCTTAATAAATAAATTTCTCTCACCTAAAAGATCGTTTAGTATCATAATTTACTCTTTCCAGAAGCTTTAGAGTGAGTAATAGAGGAGTATCCTTCTAAGATATTCTGTATTAATAGAAATTTTATACACCAGGCTATCATTTATTAAAATTGTCATGCTTGATACATGATTAGATAAACGCCAACTAATTTTAAAATTAGATCGGTGTTAAACTTTAAAGACCCTTTATTTGGCAACCTAAGAGATTTTTTAAAAGAATATTATTAAAGTTATAAAACTTATGATTTTAATGACCCACCTCGGATGAGACGTTGTTATTGTTGTATGTTTTAGTGGGTGAATCAGTTTGCGCCATTTAAATGATTTTAGGGGATAAATCAGTTTGCGCCATTGAAATTGAAAAATCACATGTAACGGAGGGGTTAACTTGCGAAAGTGTATTTCCATTTTCCAGAACAAAAACAAAGGAAGTAAAATTAGGACGGTAAATGAATCAAACGTTCGTGAACAAATTTAGTGTTCGGTTTGATAATAGCTTGTTTATGTTCGTTCAATATTCACAAGATCAATTAAACAAACAAGCTTGAACAACTCGTTAAGTCAATGTGTCTTATCCCAAGTGGTAAGCACGGAGACATTTGTTGCCTGAGGTGCCGGGTTCGAGCCCTCTTAGCAACATATTACATGTTGTAATTGTTGCCTGCAGTGCCATTGTCTCGCTTAGCAACAGTGTGGAACTGTGCCTCTCCAAAAAACTCCCTCGGGGGTTTCTGGAGTATGGGGCCGCTCTGCGGTGGGGCCAGTCACAATAAAAAGTTTACCCAACACAGTTTAAGTCAGTCATCGCTCAGTCTCTAGAGTGAGAGACTCTGGATTCAGGGGCGGAGGTGAGAGAAAGAAGGTTCTGTTCTCTCCGGCAGCGTCTCAGGTGGAAGACCAGTATGTCTGGATCTCCAGCGGACTGTGCTGGGAAGGGCTAGCAGGTTTTCCAAGCACGTACAGGGACGAGCAGGAGGCTCGCCGGCGCTTGGGGGAATCCTGGTGGTTCGTCGGAGATCGGAAATAGGAAGAAAAGCATACAACACAGCAAACCAGCACGACAACATACAGTTCACGACAGCAAAACCAGATCAAGCAGTTCGCGTGAGCCTTACCTGGAAGTCACTGGAGGCACGCTGTTGGCGGAGCTCGGTGTGGGGTTCGACGGAGTTCGCAGTGGGGCTTGCCGGAGCTCGCTGTGGGGTTCGCTGGTGTCATTTACGGATATTACAGGCATTACAGGCATTACAGGCATTTACAGACATTACAGCCACAGACATCCAACGTACCCAACAAACTCACAACCGGCAAGCACCACAGGCCATCTCACGCTTACCTCTGGGGGCCGGCGGCTGACGCGCCCGCTCACGAGAGAGGCGGTGGAGGAGGTGGAGCGAAGTCTGGTGAGGACGCCAGCGCAGGAACATCCCGGCGAGATTTGCACCGCTGACGAACTTGCTGGTGGTGGAGCGAAGGCTGGAGTTCACTCGCCTGCCGGAGACGAAGAACCGTTGGCTCCTCGGGAGACGTTGAGCGGCGGTGTCAGCTCTGCGGTGGACGAAGTGACGTTTACCTGCACGGTCAACCCTCCAGCAAATCAGAACTTAGAATGGAGATTTGCTGAGATTTCCTCTCACTTACTTCAAATTTAAAATTTCGGAGCGGGTTTGTGGGTTTCGGTTACCAGCCAACGCCTGTCTGAGGAGTCCGACATCCATTTACGCAGAGTGAACACTGAGTGGGCTGTGGCCCAAAAGACCTGCAAGGCTCAGCTAGGTAACAAGGCCGTGGGTTCATCACAGAGCCTCCCCGTGTGATTCAGAACCCACGAAGGACCATTGCTGCAATTGGATTGGGTTGGTGGACTTTGAACTGGTCCAATAGTGAGATCCGGCACCCGCTTGACTTACCCTTACAATTGGAAGCTGCTGCTGCTGGAATGAACGGCTGGATGGATGCACTATAAGGAACGGATGGCCGGATGGAGTCACGTTTGACCAGATGAATCCCTGCGCCAGATCTGACGGCGATAAGGTGAGTCTTTCCTCCTGTACACTGTTCATCTTCTCCCTTTGTTAACCATGCGCAGAGGCTCCGGAAATCCTCAGCCCCAAGGGAGGAAGTTCCTCCCTGGGGGTGGCAACACATCCACAGCACGATCAGACCCAGGACAGAGTAATCTCAGGTATCGCCAGACTGTACAGACAGAACGCCCACTCCCAGTCGCAGAAGGTAATGCAAGAGGCAAGCAGATCAGCCACGACAAGGTCAACTCCCCCTCTGCTTTTCGAGCTCCTGTGCAGGAAGACCAAAAAGGAAATGACACACTGGTAGAGGACTCACCTCTGAAGCGTAAGCAGCCTGCAGACCTGGTCCCAGGGCTTGCGGGCGCTCCAAGCACACGGCGCAGCTGGGCTGATCTGTTCAAACATAACAGAACAAGTACAGAGGGTACCAAGCTATGCTTACTAGAACCGGATGGGGACAGAGCAACACTTACAGATGCCGATCAGGAACCATTGGAGGATACAGTCGGTTTCTGCTTAATAGGGAGATTTCTGGGTAAATTTCCGGGCTGGGCGGCTGTCCAAGCGCTCACTCGAAGCTGGCGCACTCCGCACACCAAGTTGCTGCACGACTCAGCCTGGATCATATTCAAATTTAATGACAATGTTGGGTGTGACAGAGTACTTACCGGTGGGCCTTATATCATCTGTGGGTGCCCACTGTACCTCAAGAGGATGCCTCCTTGCTTCACGTTTGAGTCCACCATACACAATCAATTGCCACTTTGGATGTTAATTTTTGGTCTACCAATTGATTGCTGGTCAGCCACAGGTCTGAGTAAAATTGTCTCAAGGGTTGGGAACCCCCTCTATACTGACCATTTCACAAAGGAACGAAGAAGGATTAACTATGCCAGGGTGTTGGTAGAGGTCGATGTCACGAAGGAGTTACCAACCACAATACCGGTCACATTACCTGATGGAAGGGAGGTGAACTTGGACATACAGTTTGAATCTAAACTGAAGCTTTGCTCCATCTGCAGGAGGATAGGTCATCTTGGACCTAACTGCCCACAGGGAAGCCACAAGCTCAATGTTGATGATCATAATGGTTTCAAAAGGAAGAGCAGGCAGGAACTCAACCACATGCCCTCACTGTTGAATACAGATACACTACATGGAGATTCATGCAGGGACCCAACCATACACGCTAAGATAAGGAATACTGAAGGGGCACTGGATCAACCACAACTGGACATGGACGTTGGCACTGTTGCCGACCAACCTAGACTGACCAAGCAATCTGATCACATCATTACAGGGTCCTCTTTGGTGACCAAAAATGCTGCTGTTATTGTGGGATTACCTAATTGTGCAGGGGTTATTGGAGTTCCGTATACTGGAGGAGCCAGAACAGAAGTAAAGTCTACCAGAGTACTTACAGTGGAGAAGGCTACAGGTACTACCACAGGCATGACTCTCCCTCCAGCAGAAGGGCACAACTGTGATGGCAATTGGACCTTAGTAGGGAAACAACGAGGGAGACGAAACACATCAGCACCTGCCTGGATAAGGAAATTAGCTCAGACATTGCCAACAATCACAGAATCAGATGAGCAGTCACGGTACCCAGCTAGTACCTACATTACCATAGAGGAGGTAGCAGAATTGCCAGGAGCTGCAATTGTCAACACCACCCACAGTGCAAACAAGGATCTCAGTGTATTAAGCGGTATCAATGCAGACAAGGATATCAGTGCAGACAAAGATATCAATGCAGACAAGGATATCAGTGCAGACAAAGATATCAATACATTAAAGGAAACAGAGGTTAATCATAAACAGCTAAATGCCTTGGATACTCATACCTCTGTTGCAGGTGCTCAGGAGATACGCACAGCAAGGCAGCCAACTGTGCTCCAACCATGCAATGCGCTGATGGCACATCAACACTTGAGAGAAGCTGAGACAGATCAGATGGGTGGAAGCAGTGTGATACCTCTGGCCACAGCACAAGGTCAACCAACTGGACAGGCAGCCAGTACAGGGATGCACCGAAACAGAGTCCAACCAGGGCAAACCCGAAGTTACATAGCTCAACTAGACCCAATCAACATCAAAATGGCGCACGCAGCGAACACTCAGGGATTGACCAGCACTGGCATAGTCCTGGGAAAGATGAGGACAGAAGCAGATGTAAAGAACAAGGAGGGCACAACAAAGGTGGCAGCACACAACTGTTGCCCAAAGGAGCCAGAAGCAATACTTACCCTCAGTCCACTAACAGGCCGCTTCTGGACTGTGCCAGAAACTGATCGAGATATCCCTGCAATTGCACAGAGGGAAGCTGGGAAGACAGGATATACAACCACATCTACTGGCCATAATGCAAATATTATCAGTCTACATTCCAGGAATCACAAAAAGCAACAACAACTCATGAGGCATGTTACGAGAAGAACAACCGTTAAGCAACTGAAAAGGATCAGGAAAGCACAGTCCAAACATGTCATGCTTTATGGCACTGAAGGGTGCCCAAGGGTTCCTAAGACTAGAGTCAAAACTAATCACACAACTGGCATGGAAAATGCAAATCGAAATCCTGGCACTCCAGTATTGTGCCAAGTATCACATGCAACAACCAGGAGAGCAAATGCAACATGTAGAAATGGAACTGAGCAGCCGGCACAGACGCAACCTCATGGAATGGAAACTGAACATCTAGCTCAAGCAGGAACCCAAGGACATGGAACTGACCATCTACAGCAAGCAGAAACCAAAGGACACCCATCTGATCCTTCAGACCAAGCAGAAACTCACGGCAAAGAAAACGAAAAGCTAAATCAAACAGAAACTCACGGAAATGAAACTGAACAGCTATTTCAAGCAGCTATCCACAGAAATGAAACTGAGCAGATAGACCAATCAGATATTCACACACCTGATCAGTGCCACAATGCTACTGAAGTCGACTACACAATTGTACTAGGCAATCCAACAAACAGGTACCATGCGGAAAACACAGAATGCTCCGGGAAACCTCAAACGATTGGAAATTTGATAAACGAGAAAACATATAAAGGGGCAGCAAACTACCCGGAAAGCTCAGGAAAACAGGGAACAGAAATTGCAGGAACACCAAGGAACTTACAGGCTAAACATTGTGCCACCACCATTCAAAAGGACTGTGGATCACCAGGCCATGAAGAGACACAGCGCTCTGGATCGCCAATCCTGACAGAGGACACGACAGATGATGAGGACATGGGAGGAGGCAGGGACACAGCAGCGAACTCAACCAGTGAGGAGGTCTCTGTCGGATTTAGTATCTCAGTTTGCTCAGTCAACTCACCTAGCTCCAGCACGGACAGTAACTCAGAGTTGCAAAACAAGGTGATACCTCCAGGGACGAACAAGGGCAGCTTGGCAGGTGCAGAGTGCGGTGGGGCAACAAGCCAGGAGACTAGGATCGCGGGCAATGATTGGGGCGAGGAACAGCAACCACTCTTGGGAGCCGAGAGCTTGGACAAGGCGGTGAAGCAACCACCCACGGCCAGCCTTGAGTGTCATACAACCAACCATGCACCGGAAGATAGGACAGGGAGACTAACTCTGCAAACCCTAACCAAGGACTGTGCTCCTGCCGATGAGAAATCACAACAAAGGCAAGGTCAGAAACAAACGCAGAAAGCGGGGAAGACGGTACCGCGACTGCCGATTGCTGCGAGAGGAGAGGGGAGAATGCGGACGAGATCTCAGAT
Organism: Hedychium gardnerianum; assembly: GCA_038050645.1. Classification (NCBI taxonomy): domain Eukaryota; kingdom Viridiplantae; phylum Streptophyta; class Magnoliopsida; order Zingiberales; family Zingiberaceae; genus Hedychium; species Hedychium gardnerianum. Next base: position 1,232 of record JBBUKS010512374.1, on the reverse strand, counting down.
GGCGGCGCAGCTCGATGAAGAGAAACTGGTGCGAACAACAGTGACCACAGATATGGAAGGGGGATCGGGTGATGCAGAGAACTATCGTGTTTATAACAAAGGGGAGAAGGGTGCAATAAACAAGGGTGAGTGCGGCACAGAATCACGCAAAGGCAAAGACACAGTGTCGTTTGAGGCAAAGGCAGGACTGAGTCAAATAGTGGAATTGGCAGCGCAGAACCTCACAGAAGCTAAATCACAGCATGAACTGGGGGTAATTTTAGGCTTGGAAACATCTATGTGGAGCAAGAAGAAACATGAGCAAAGGGAAGGGGTGAATTGTTTGAAGAACCACTAATGAAGATTGGAGCATGGAATATAAGAGGCCTAAACAAAGGCCTTAAGCAAAAAGCGGTCATGGAACTATTTGTAAAACAGAAGTTGGGTGCCCTTTGCGTTATGGAATCCAATATGACACAGAAACAGTATCAAAGCTTGAAAACAACAAGACTAGGGCACTATCACTCACAACATCAAACTTGTGGAAATGGGAGGAGTAGGATGCTGTTGATATGGAACACTCAGCTTGTCACTCTAGTCATCAACGCGTGGGAAGAACAGTACATTCATACTACCATACAGGATAAGACCACTAGAGCTAATTATGATGTGACATTTATCTATGGACAACTAACCTTGGTCAAAAGAAGACAGATGTGGGCTGGGCTTAGTTTGATTGCAGAGGGCATGGTACTCCCGTGGTTACTTGTTGGGGATTTTAACTCTTACCTTTCGCCGACAGACAAACAAGGGGGGAATGATGTCACTACATATACCACAGCAGACTTTGAGGATTTTGCTATAGGGGCAGGGGTGGAGGATTTACATAGCACTGGGATGAGATTTACCTGGACAAATGGGACTGTCCTCTCTAAGTTGGATAGGGCAATGGTGAATAAATTTTGGTTAGAGCAGGATAGTAGCAGTTTTGCCGACTTCAGGCCCCCAGGGGTATTTTCAGATCACGCATCCTGCATTGTCTCGGTACTGGAGCCCAGGCAGAAACAGAAGAAGCCCTTCAAATTCTACAACATGTGGGCTGCACACCCAGATTTCAATAAGCTGGTACAGGACAGTTGGGAACGGATTAGCACTCAGATCACGGATGGGGCAGCGCAGTACAGGTTAAAGCAAAAGCTCCTATTGCTCAAGCAGCCACTGAGACAGCTTAATCAGGAAAACTACCAGCACAT
>JBBUKS010512363.1:0-13331 GCA_038050645.1 Hedychium gardnerianum | reverse complement strand
CCAAGGCTATAGAGGGTAGAATTTTTTGTCCTTCTATCGATAATATTATAATATATCTTATTTATTATGTCGGTGGATAGAGGTTGTGACTCCCCCCTTTTGCTAGTGACTGAGATGCTTGAGTCACTCTATTTATCATTTCCTCCTGTGTGGGAAAAAAATAATATGATTAATATCCAATTAAATCACAATTACTAAAAATAATCATTGTTAATGATTAAATGTAATAAAGTTAATAATCTTACGTGTATGGCTTGAGATCGAGAATCGAAAAATGTGTCATCCTTTTTCTTATGAGTCTTCAAAAGGAACTCCAAACAAGTGGGTTATAAGTCTAGAGAACGTTCCTGCATACACAAACAAGTTAGCCAAAATTATACAAGTATGGTAATAAATAAAAAATTTACTTATATAACTTTAAATTAAACTCATCGAATCCATGACATGCTCTACAATAGATCTGGATCTTGACGTATGCCGAGCGGATCCGGTGCTCAGGCCACCTGGCTCTGTATTTCTATTGGCTCAAGTTTTTTCAAAATTTGCCTGCTATCTTTCTTCAGCCTAGGTGGTCGTCCATGCATCCCAGATGTTGTTTGATATATACGCTGGCTTCGTACCCTTCTTTCTCATATATTATAGAAGATCTTTGTAGAGTTTTGCACAATATATATTCTAGGTGGTTATAAATTATGCCTCGTGGCCTTCTTCCCAGAAATATTTTTTCTGCAAGTATAAGTTGAAATTTTTGTATACTAAAGGATAAATATTATACAATTAATACCAAACATATTCTATTTACTTACCATAAATTTTTTATAATAAAAATTCTTCATCTCCTGGTCTATATGCCTCTATATAGTACTAGAAGCGCAGACTCTTTCTTTAAATTTTTCGCTGATGTATGTCACACCTCCATGGCAACCTAGAGTAAACCTGTATGAAAAAATATTAAGGAATGAGAAATATATTATAAAAAAGTCTTTAGAGAACTTGAATTAATAATAACAAAAAATACTTATGACTCTCCAACAACCCTCAATATTGTATGACCACAGAGTACTATTGTTTGCTCACCCATGATAATATCTACTAAATAACATTACAACACATCATAATAAAGTATACTAACATGATAATATTTGCACAAAACAAGATGGCAACATAACTTATTTGATGAACAATAATGCTAATATTTAATCATCACTAACATCTGACTAATCAACATTAACAATTTCTAAGTCATCATCATTAGACTTTGTTAGTTCAATAAGATCTTCGCCGCTGGACATCTCTCCATCATCTATCTCCTTGTAAGTGACATTAACATCTACAAGTAATTGAGATGTGGATTGGAGTTGTGAATCAATTGAATGTCTCTCCACTTCGTTATTCTAAAATGCATCATGGTTTTGAGCAGTGATGGTGTTCGGCATTTCTATGGTCGAGCGAGGCTTCATTCGAAAAATAAACAACCATTCACTAGATCTTCTTCTCTTTGTACGGTATTTAAGATAAAAAACTTGACCCATTTATACCCCAAAAATAAAAGGTTCAAATTTGTTGAACCTTTTGTTTGTATTAACCTCAACTAAATTGTAGTTTGGATGTATTCTGGTACCTATTCTTGGAGTAGAATCATACCATGAATATTTGAACAATGCACACCTTTTTATAGGTAATGCAGGATATTCAACCTCTATGATTTCGTCAAGTCTGCCATAGTAATCAAACAGAGTGTTATTGTTGTCGATAGATCCTTTAATGCAAACACTATAATTATAGGTTAATCTTTGTGAATCTCATTGTGCTACGTGAAATCTGAGGTCATTAACATAGTAACCAGAGTACACCATAATTTTATAGAGGGGTCCTAATGCAAGATTCATTATCCTATCATCTTGCACATTTGATAATCTACAGTCTTTCACCTATAAAAAAAGTTATGATATAAATTAGGACCAGACTTAATTGAACAAAAAATTCGTTAGGAAAATTCTCTAACTTACATATATTTGAAACTATAATGCAAATTTGGTCTCTAGCTTTTCAGCTACCTCACTTGCACCTAATGATTGATTTTGTATATGTAGTTTTTGTTTGTACAAGCTATGAAAGAAAGTAATTTTGGGATATCAAGCAAACAAATAAAATGGAATAAATGTTTGATTAGAGAAGTCAACTTACTTTATGTATGGGTTGACCTCTTCATAATTTAAGAGTATGTATGTTCTTGTAGCATGGTATTCTAGTTGAGTTAATCATCTAGAAACATATTTACCCATTGGCTTACCATGAAACTTGAAAATAGAAAGCATTGATGGGTCTATCGGTTGAGCATCATCAGAATTTTTAGGACACTTACGATGTCTAGTTTTCACATTATCAGTAAAATAATAGGAGCAGAAAGAAGATGCTTCTTCAACCAGATAAGTATTACATATTGACCCCTTAACTCTTGTAGTGTTACAAATATTATTCTTTAATTTTCTTAAAAATCTTTCGAATGGATACATCCATATGTATTGCACAGGACCAACTATTCATGCCTCGTAAGGTAAATGTACTAGTAGATGTTCCATTGAATCAAAAAAATTAGGTGGGAATATGCGCTCTAGCTTACATATTATGAGAGGAATGTTTATTTCTAGCTTAAACATATTGACCATCATAATACACCTCGCTGTCAAATCTCTAAAAAACAGACTCAATTTTGTAAGTGCTTGCCAAATATTATTAGAAAGTAAGTCATGGAAAGCTATTGGAATAAGTCGTTGCATGAACATGTGACAGTAATGACTCTTCATTCTAAATATCTTTAACCTCTTCATATCAACGCATCAAGCCAAATTCGAGGTATGCCCATATGAGAATTTGATTTCTTTCAACCAACTACATAAAACTTGCTTACCATCTTTGTCCAATGTATAACAAGCCTTTGAAAATTTATTGGTTGTTTCATTTTGATGCAACTCTGATCTGCTAACTAATTTTTTTAATTCTTCACGTGATTTTGTAGTGTCTTTAGTTCTTCCAGGCACATTTATCACAGTATTGAAAATATTATCAAAAAAATTCTTCTCCACATGCATCACATCTAAATTATATCGAATGAGCAAATATTTTCAATATGGCAACTCCGAAAATATGCTTCTTTTCTTCCAAGCACACTTGCAAACTCTAACAAAGTATTTATTTATCTCATCAGAATCATGTTGAGATACTAGTAGGAATTCATAGCTATCTATTTGGTCAATGATTTCTTGACCTGACTTGATTGTTGGCTTAATTTTTCTGACTATAACATTCTTTAGGAAAATTTTCTTATTTCACTTGAAAGGGTGTTCAATTGGTAAAAATTTATAGTGATTATCAAACCAAGAAACCTTCCCACTACAAGGTCATGAAAATACATCAAGCTCTGTCATGCAATGTGGGCATGCTAATTTACCAGCCATGCTCCACCCCGACAACATTGAGTATGCTAGAAAATCACTGATCGTCCATAATAATGCAGCATGCAATGTAAAATTAGTTTTACTTGCAACATCATAAGTCACTGACCCTATTCCATAATTCATTCAACTTGGTAGTCAGAGGTTGTAAGAAAATATCTATCTTTTCTTTCGTATTGGTTGGACTAGGAATAAGTACAATAAGGAACATGAATTTCTCTTTTATGCACATCGATGGCGGTAAGTTGTACGGTGTTAATATAACTAGCCAAGATAAATATTGTTGTTTTGACTGACCAAATGGTTGAAATTCATTTGTAGAAAGTCACAATCTCACATTACGTTGAACCATTGCAAAGGAGGAAAATATAGTATCAAGATGTTTCCATGAGAGGGAGTCACAATGATGGCACATTATACCTCCTTCGTGCACATGCTCATGATGTCACCTCATGTGGCAAGCTATTATGACAGATGCATACAATAGTTGAAGTCTAGCAGTTAATGGAAAGTAATATATAACTTTTCATGCAATATTTTTCTTCTTCTACCCTGACACTCAAATACATTGCTTATAATGAGGGTGAGTACAGGTTATGCATTCAATCAATTCACTGTCTTCATTCCAAAATATCATACAGTTGTTTATACAACAATCAATCTTATCTACAAGCAAACCTAAACCCCTCACCAATTGCTTTGTACTATAGAAGCTATCAGTCATTAGGTGATCAACAGAGAGCAACTCTGACATCAATTGACAAATATCATCATAACATCATTCTAAAAAATGATGTTATGCTTAGATGTTCAATAACCTTGCAGTACTTGATAGTTGGGAATGACCAGATGGAATGTCTTTCCACACTTCTCTTTCACTAGTCTTTAGCATATCATATAGTTGTTGAACTTCAGGTATTGGTTCTTCATCTACATTGGAATGATCAACTACATTCATCGTATCGTAAATCATTGATTGCATTACATTCTCATTAGATGATGATTCCCCTAAAATAGTTGTGTCATATGAAGAAGCAACATAAGCATCAGTTAAATGAGAAAAATAAGGCTCTTCATGACAGTACCAATTGTAGTAATCTAGTACAAAGTCATTTCTATATATATATATACTTTAACGGTATCTTTATCGCGAAAAGCTATATTTCTATATTTGCAATGATTACATGGACAACGCAATTCAGAATCATTCATACATTCTGGATGACTCTTAGCGAAGTTCACAAACTCTTCAACTCCAGCAAAAAATTCATCTCAGATAACTTCATTATCTAATCTATTGTACATCCAAACTTTATTCATGTATATTGTATCCTAATAAGAATAAAATTTCAAACATTACTAAAATAAATACAAAACTAAGTATCAATAGTTAAAATCAAGCTTATCCTAAATCATTCAAATTACTCAATGGATACATCATTGTTGCAATGATAGATATAAAAAAATAATAATAAACATAAAACAAACAATAGATAGATTTTTTGTCAGAATACTTTTAGGTGAATATGGTTTCGTTAGTTGTGGAACAATGATGGATAAGAACAATGGATCAATAATAGACATAAAATAAACTTATAATTAGTTTTGGAGAACATGAGCCTTTTAAAGTTTAATATCTCCCAATGATTGGCTCACTTTGTCAATGGTCTAGGGTTGTTAAGAGAAAAGGATACTACTACAGCTAAAATGCACAGATCTAATTACCTACTTGTGTTAATACTATAATTTTTGGTCTTTCAGCTTAAAATAGAGATGTAATAGTTGGTAAGATTTTAGGGATGTTGGATTCATCTATTTCTTGGAGAGAAAAGAAGATAAAGTTGGGTTTGCTATAGATTGCAAAGGCAATCAACAACCCACATTATCATATCACCATCCAAAATTATTTCTAGATAGTAAACTAATTATTTTCTTTTAGCAATTAACCACTATAAAAAATAAGGATTTAGGGACAATTTTTTGCGACAAAATATTTTCGTCCTAAAATTGCAACAAACTTTACGGCAAAAATTTAAATTGTTACAAATTACCAATGAACTTTGCAATGAAAATGTTTCGTCGCTAATTAGCAACAAATAAATATTCATCATAAAATTTGTTGGAATTTGGCGATGTAATCTAATATTCATAAAAATTAAATACTTATATAATTGAATTCAATCTAGTTAATTGAATACTGATAAAAAAATATTTGGTAAAAAAAATATTTGAGATGATGACCATGATCTTTAGAACTACACAAGCGCATATCCGAGCTCTCTAGGTCATTCAACAAATTTGCGAAGATTTTTTTCTTTTTTTTAAATTAGGGCAAATATGCGACGAATCCTGGATTCATCAAAAATCTGTGACAAATCCTGGAATTCATCGCAGAATATGCGACGAATCCAGGATTCGTAGCAGAATTGCCCTAATTTATAAAAAGAAAAAAATCTTCAAAAAATCGTTGAATGACCTAGAGAGGTTGGAATCACATGAAACCGGTTCCTATGCGCTCGTGTAGTTCTCATGATCATGTCCATTACCTCAAATAATTTTTTTACCCACTAATTTTTTATCAGTGATTTTTCAACATGCATTCAACAAAACATACTAAATCAAACTACTTTTAATATATATATATATATAGTAATGTTTTAATTAAATTCTTAGGTAATTGAATTAAATCTAGTTAATTGAATATTAATAAAAAATTAGTGGGTAAAAAAAATATTTGAGGTGATGAACATGATCATGAGAACTACACGAGCGCATAGGAACCGATTTCATGTGATTCGGAGCTCTTTAGGTCATTCAACGAGTTTCTGAAGATTTAATCTTTTTTTGTAAATTAGGGCAATTCTGCGACAAATCCAGGATTCGTCGCAGAATTGCCCTAATTTACAAAAATAGATTAAATCTTCAAAAACTCGTTGACCTAAAGAGTTCGGAAAGGTTCCTATGCGCTTGTGTAATTCTCTTGATCATGTTCATCACCTCAATTATTATTTTTTCTCACTAATTTTTTATCAAAAAGTTTTAGCCCGCATTCAACCTAACATACTAAATCAAACTAATTTTAATATATATATAATATATTTTTAATTAAAATCTTTGGTAATTGAATTTAATCTAGTTAATTAAATTATGAAAAAAAATTAATGGGTTAAAAAATTATTTGAGGTGATAGACATGATTATAAGAACTACACGAGCGCATAAGAACCAGTTTCATGTGATTCTGATTTCTCTAGATCATTCAACGAATTTTCGAACACTTTTTTCTCTTTTTTTAAAATTAGGACTAATCTGTGATGAATCCACTAATTCATCATAGAATATGCGACAAAACTGGATTCGTCGCCAAATCTGCGATGAATACTGGATTCGTCGCAGAATCTGCAACGAATCCTAGAATTCGTCGCAGATTCGACGACAAATTCTAACAAATTATGCGACGAATATTTATTTGTTACTAATTAGCGATGAAATTATTTTGTTATAAATTTCGTTGTTAATTTGTGATAATTTAATTTTTTTTGTCACAAAATTTATTGCAAATTTGGGATGAAAATATTTTGTAGCAAAAATTTGTCCCTAACTCCTTGTTTTTTTGCAGTGCCACTAGTTTTCTCCTTCTCTGCCAACAACTAGATGTGGAGAAATCTCTTATAAGATAATCTTATAGTATAGAAATTAGCACAAGAAATTACAATAATAAAATACTTAGGGAGGACAAGAGTGTTGAGCACTTAGAGCATAAGAGATCGAGTCTACAGGTTCACCCCCTTGAGTTCCTAAGCTTTCACAAGCTCCTATATATAGCCACAACTTCCTTTTACAAATTTGTCTTTGAATCGGCCTTTCTATTGATGATTAATTGACTACTCCATACATTAGTAGACTGATTACTTGAATTTATTAGCCAACTATCACATTAATCAACTAATTCTAAGCATCAATCAACTAACTAGCTCTTAGGTGTAGTTTTGTTGACTGTCATTTTTTGATTTGTCAACTTTAAAGGTTTTCTAGATTCTTACAGTTGATGGATGAGCAGTTGCATGGATCTTCAAACCAATAAACTAATGTAGGAATCAATTGACTAATTAGTCAACTCTGCATTCAAAACATAAAATATTATGTATGTTTTTGTTGGGTCATATGTTAACTCCTTAGTTGACTGGCACATCAGTCGACTAATCCAATAAGTCTAGTCATTTCTATGGCTAAGTCTACACTTAAATGTAAACTCATTCATTCTCAGTTTACATACGTAAACTCTTCCTCATAGAGTTTACCTTTGTGCTAAGAGGCTCTCCATACCTCCAAGAATTCATCATGTCAAGAAGCCTCCTCGCTTCCAAGTCATCCATGCCTAGAAGCTCTTTTCTTCATGAACATTATTCCCTTGCCTAAAATGTGTTTTAAGACTTCATCTTTGACAAATATCTAGTCTCTGGCCCATTTGGGTTTTTTACATGCACTTTCATTTTTAAACCTGCAATATATGTCATGTTTTTTGTACCTACACACTTGACACACGCATATAATATATGATCAAGAAAAGCACTAGAGAGGAGGGGGGATGAATAACGCGTGTCACTTTTTCACTTATTCGGAAAATCTCGTTCTCTCGAATTAGAGTTAGCAGCGGAAGTATAACAAAAGCACAATGCAAACACAGTTTCTTTTTTTACTTGGTTCACGGTGTCGTGATTGCTAGTCCAAGGCCCACGGTTGTTGACCACTTTCGATGGATAATCCACTAAAACTTCATTGTTTACAATGAAAAAGAGTATGAGCATAATAAACTAAAAGTACCAACAATGTAGGAGTATGAACTTGAGTGTTATTGTCAGAGCTGAGTTTCAGCGTTGTAACTGCGTTTCCGGAGCATGGAGAACTTAGAAGAATAGTAGGAAAAGGATGTCCTAAAGTTGATGTTCGAGACTACTTTTATATATAACTCCAAGCACCTAGATCCCTTCATGACGCCTCCAGCTTGACTTATTCGATCCGACTCCATTGGTGACTTAACCAACTTCCGATACTCCAGGTGCTTGGACTGTTGATGTGGCATTATCTGGACGAAACTCTATCTGACCCTTTCTGCGTCGACTTTATCCTTTCTCGAGCGTTTGGTTGCTAACGTGCGCTACCCAGCCAGGGCGTGCCACCTCATCTGGATGCAGGCTGAATTTTGAGCCATCAAAGTGCCTATATCCATTCGAGGTGCCTGGACTCCCGGTTGCCTGGAACCTCTCTGGGCGCCCGGAGTCACTGATTTCAACCATCTCCTGATTATTGATCACTTCAACACAATGTTAGCACAAGTAAGTAAAATTATGATTGACAGCTATCCAAGCTGTTTGGTCTCAACTTCAAGTCTCCCGTGAAACCTTAAGTTGGACTAATGTCAACTGCTCTCTGTCCAAGAGTGCGTCCTCACCACTCTACTCGAGAGAGTTTACCTGGTATCAAATCTTGGTCCACCCGACCTATTTGGACTTTTGCTCAGCTTGATCTTTGTTGGTGCAATCAGCCTTTAGGATTTCGATGTTTGACAATATACCTAAATTTGGTCAGTTTGACCAATGGTTAATCCAAACAAAGTCTGATGTTTGAATATGCATGTAGTTTAGTCAGGTCAAAGTTGACCAGATGATTAGTAAGGAGAAGTCTAGTCAAGACCAGATGACTAGCAAAGGAAGTCTCAACTGGAGATTAGGCAAAGAAAAGTCTTAGTGAGTGAAGCTAGACCCTAGTGAGTGAAGCCAAGAGGTGAAAGTCCTTATATATATGTGTGTGTGATTAAATAGGAAAACATTAATCAAATTAATATTTTAGAATTAAATTTAATTTATTACGAAATCAAATGTTAAAATAACTAATAATAAATAAATATAAAAGAATATATATAATTTTATAGGATTTTTTTGGAATTTAAAAATTAATTGTTGGTTATATTTTAATGGGATAAATGGATTAGTATTTAGAAAGTCTGTTTAAAATATCTTGATTTTGATATAAACCTAAGTTTTATTTAAATCCTAGGTTTTATTTAAATCCTTTCCCTTTCCCTGTTCACATTCGCGTCACTCCCAAACCCACGTACTGCAGTGTTCTACCACTTGCGCGACAGGAGATGGCAACGTCGCTCCCTGTGCGTCGACCGTCGGCGCCACTCCTCCGCCCATGCAACCAGCCGACGCTGGCATTGTGTCCGTCTCCTTCCCCAACCGTCGATGCTGCCTTCTTTGTCTTCAATCGAGACGTCCGCCTCTCTAGCGTCGTTTTCTCTACTGCGAGCTGTGGTCGCCGTTCGTTTACCCGCGTGCCGAGTTTATCCTCTTATGCTCGTCGTCGTCGTCGATGACTCGGGCCACCATTACTCCATTTTCTCTGCTGCTGAGGCACTACCGCTGACCCCTACAGCCTTGGCACCACCGTTGGCCGCCTACCACAGAGACCCCATCGCCAGAGAAGCTACCAATCTGGATTTAGGTAATGAGTTGATTAATTCTTAGATCAATTGTTTTATTAATTAATTAACAAATTAAGCAAAATTGTTGGATTAATTGATTATTCATGATAATTAAATTTAATAAGTTATTTAAATTAGTGATCAGATTAGTGATTGACTAATTAAATAACAGATTGATTAATATGGATTAATATTAATTAATTAACTGCTTAATAAAATTTAACTAAGGGCTGATTTATCAATAATCAATTTAATAATTGGTTAAAGAGTAATTAATTGAATTATCAATTAATTAACTTAAGATTTAATTAGTAATGTTAATTGATAAGTGATTAATTAACGTAATTAGTAGTTAATTGAACTACTATCCATATTGATAATGGATTAATGAGTAGGATAATTCTAGTACTTAGATCAATTTTGTGTTCTATACTTGTAGGATTCAAGCTCGAGACAGACCTTTGATTTGAAGATGGTTAGAACAATCTACAATAAAGATGAGTAGTTCCTGCTTTGACTTCTATAGTTACTTTGATCTTAGTGCATGATTTCCTTCTTATTTATATTGATTAGGTAATATTATTTACTTATCTTGAGTCTACTCCATTTGCATCTTGAGTTTGATACTCATTTGCTTGAGCTTATTTTTAATCTATTTGATATTTATGCAGTCTCGTTGCTATCCCTGCTAGTTATTTTGCAAATATACTCGTGACATATGTTAACGATAGAATATCGTAGTTTAGATATAGAGGATTCGACTAAGCCTTGTTGGCTATTAGGCTCATGTTTATGCATTAGTAAGATTATACCGTAGTGTAGGATATTAAGTATCCTACTACGCCTTGTTTATTATTTAGGCTTGTGTTTATACGTTGGTAAGATTGTACCATAGTATAGGATATTGAGTATCCTACCAAAACTATATCAGTTATTTAGGCTCATGCCTATACGTTAGTAAGACCATACCGTAGTGTAGGATATCGAGTATCTTACTAGGCCTTGTTTGTTATTTAGGCTCGTGCCAATACATTAGTAAAATCATATCGTAGTGTAGGATATTAAGTATCTTACCAGAACTGTGTCAGTTATTTAGACTCGTGCTCATGCCTATACGTTAGTAAGACCATACCATAGTGTAGGATATCGAGTATCCTACTAGGCCTTGTTTTTTATTTAGGCTCATATCTATACATTAGTGAGATCATACCGTAGTGTAGGATATTGAGTATCCTACCAAAACTGTGTTAGTTATTTAGGCTCATGCCTATACATTAGTAAGATCATACCATAGTGTAGGATATCGAGTATCTTACTAGGCCTTGTTTGTTATTTAGGCTCGTGTTTATATGTTAGTGAGACCATACCATAGTGTAGCTTGTAGAGTAGTATTCTTGGTTGGATTATTATTGTGTACTTGGTTAGTACTACTTTGTATGCTTATGTATTTGGATTGCCCATGGGATCTATCCATGGTAGAGTGTTTCTCTCGCAGTCCGTAGCTAGATAGCTATTGATACATAGCCTGACTGCCCACAGGATCTGTCTGTGGTAGAGTATTTCTCTCGTAATCAGTGCTTGTTATGAGCTTGTTATATGCTATTATATATTTGCTTATGCAAGATTTGGATGTACAATATGTACACTTTATGTATTGGTCATACTTGGTTGAACAGGTTTGTAGACATTATGTTGGCGTACCTATTTATGTTATAATTAACATTACCTGAGATTGATCCTTTTGACTCCCTTGCACTTTAGTATTATACATTATCTTCTTATACCTACTGAGTATTTTGTACTCACTACCCCTTGTTTTTTTTTGACCTCCAGGTTAACAGATAAAGGATGTGTCGTGTCGCTCAGAGGTCCTAACTGTCGGTCCCACTCGAGTTAGATTCTTCTTTTCAAATTATTTTTGTCACGCCCCGAGAGTATACTTATTTGTTGAAAACGGACAACACTCCCCTTGTGATAATCATAATTTTTGGTTACACAACCACATAGTTGATAAAAAAATATCATACCCTACCCGGGTAATCACAATCACACAGTGTATAAGAATATAATACCCTACCCGGGTATTCACAATCACGCAGTATAATACAAAATCCAACAAGATAAAGAATAACTAGGGAGTCCACCCCACACATAAAATCCAAATAATCAACTGCGATTCAGCTCGACTTAATACTCCGAATACATAATCGAATAAATACCAATTACCAGACACAACTTAATTAATACAATGCCAATAAATTAAATAAATGCGGAAGCGAATACTAATCGATACAAAATGAAAATAAAACTGTAGCTCGATGCAAGTAGGACGGCGCGGGCAGATATTCTCCAAGCGACCCAATCATCATATACCTGCTAATATGAACACAACAATAGAAAGCAGGAGTGGTGAATCCAAAGGAATACTCAACGGACATAAGACAGATAGTGCATGAATAATAAAGAGTATAGAAACTCAAAAGTATACAGTCTCGAAGAAAGAATATACTCACTATCAAATGATGACACCTGCACGCCACTACTACACAGGCACCCTACTCAACTGCATATAGTAACATGAGTAGTGCCAGTAATAAACAACATGGGTACAGCCTCTCACGCGCACGTACCTTCAATAATCAAAATAAGTACAACATCTCCTATGCATGTACCATCAATAATCAGCATAAGTACAACATCTCACATGCGTATATCGATACAAGTAACAGTAATTGGGATCTCGTATGTGGGAGCAACGCTCCACCACAGGGTATACAAATGACCAAGACACCCAGCTCGTCAGCTATGGACTGCGGGAGAAACGCTCTACCATGATACTCGTGGGCAGTCCGTAAATATCAGGGTCCCTGTCTGCGGGAAAAACTCTCTACCACAAATGACCTCGTGGACAAACAGGAGGTAGCTATCTAGCTACGGGCTATAGGAGAAACTCTCTACTACGTATGATGTCGTGGGCAACCAGGGTATAATAACCCAAATAGTAGCATGTCTACGACTAGCTCACACCCGAAGGGAGCCCTGATCAATAGCACATGTATCTCCGTGATGCTACGACTAGCTCACACCCGAAGGGAGCCTTGATCGCTAGCATACATGCATCATCGATGCTACAACTAGCTCACACCCTAAGGGAGCCCTAATCGCTAGCATACATGAATCATCGATGCTACAACTAGCTCATGTTGGTGCAGTTTGCACTAAAAGTCTAACCCTAAGGTTTTGATGTATGACAATAGGTTAAAGTTAGGGTATTACTATTTAACAAGTTGAGCTAAGTGTGCAGGGTTGACTTACTTGACGGATCTAGAGGGCCAGACACCAGGCAGAAGTCCAGATGTTCGATTCTGGCAGGAAGTCCAGCTGGGTCAG
>JBBUKS010512353.1:0-13331 GCA_038050645.1 Hedychium gardnerianum | reverse complement strand
ATGGCGTAAAATGATCCATATAGCCGACCCCACATAGTGGGATAAGGCTCGGTTGTTGTTGTTGTTGTTGTTGTATAGCCTTGCAAAAAGGTTCGATGGCTGGAAAAGGTGTATGCATCCCTAATATTTGAGACTAAGACACGTACTTTTGTTGCATTTACTTTGGTGTAATGAGATGTAACTATAGATTGAAGACATCAATGAGCATACACATCTTCGACCGAGTAAGAATTCATCCATAGCTATGCTGTAAAGTGTAGTGGTACTGACTTGGACAAAATGAATAAAATTCTGAGGCCCGAATGTGCAATTAAGGATTTCCTATCGAAATGAATCTATTTTTTGTTGTTTCCTATTGTGTGAACTGACTTGTGTGCCACAGTGACGGTCAATTTAAATAGAGAATTGCAGTCATTGCTGTGTCCAATCGATTTCTTACACACTGCTTATCATGATATGCTGCTTTGCATCCACGGTGCTCCTTTTCTTTCACACTGATCAATCCTTTGCTATGCTAACACATGAATGGCAAGGACACACTGCCAGTAAAACCTCAGATAAACAAATTTACATATCTGTGTAGGGAAATAAATACGATTTAATGGTGTTTCAATCTAATGGCCTCAATTATGTTTGAAGAATGAAATCTGAGATGATGGCATGTGCAAGAAATTGTTTGAGTGAAAGCATCTTGCAATATTGAGAATTTTCTAGATAAAATATCATATCGGATATTTATTAATTCAATCAAAAGAAGCTAGATAGTGACAGTATTCTCTGGGGCTTCTTATTCCTTTTCTTTGATACTATATCTTCTTTGAAAGCTTTTTATGTTTTGTATAGTTAGAGGGCCCTTCAGTTTTTTCTATTACTGTTATCAACCTTGGCATGCCCCTAGGATCTTATTATCGACTGCCAAGTATCTCGTATACAAATGAACTCAATTCTCCGTTAAGCATGCTTTGTCTACGGTGGCACAAGTATTTTGTACCGATATTGATGCTTCAATGAACTAAACGATATTTTCTTCAGTTTTTTTTTAGCATAATGATCTATAGAGATTGAATTACAGGAATATTGATGGCTCATTTCCCAAATGCTAACAACAGTTGTATGATTCATCATTGCTATTCGTGCTTATAGGAACCTTTACTAAAGACAGAATTAAATCACCTTGCCCTGTTGGCTGGAAATTGGTCCCAGCTGTGTGCAACATGCAAGGTAAATCTTTGTTTGTGTGCATCGAGACAAACTGCCATCGTTTATCATTTTTCGGTTGCATTTGATATAGTTGCTTGAATTGATACTCAGATTGTCAGGCCAGTACGCGCGAAGCATTGTTCCACTTGCGATCGATGCGTCGAGCAGTTTGATCATCATTGTCCTTGGGTATCTAATTGTATCGGCAAGGTCCTTTACACTCATGCACGCTCTTCGTTTTTGTTCTCTTTTTTCGAGCTCTATCATAGTGTTATTCATACGATAAATGCTTTCCTACTTCACTAGTGTCTCGAGGTTCTGATGCGTTAATGATCATTAATCTGCAGAGAAATAAGTGGGACTTCATGATGATCAAACTTTTAAGTTGCCATTACGAGTATGTCTCTTACAGTAGGCTTTCTTTTAAGCTTCGTACGAGGTACAGTGGTATGCTCACTGAGAGGAACACTATCAATCCTGCAGGAATAGTGAGGGATCCTTCTGCGCCTTCTTTCGGTGGATGGTTGAGTCATAATTCGACAGAGCATCCTGGAGCCATAGCATTTCTAGTAATGGACCTTTTTCTTTTCTTCAGAGCGGCGGTTTTAACTTTTGTCCGAGCAACCCAGGTATGTTGTTACATTCTCTCCCCCGCTTCGCGGAAAACTGATTTCTTTTTGGATTCTACACCACGGCAATCTTTGAACCACATAAATTGTCATTTCCTTTTCATCATACACAATGATTATTTCTTGCCTTCCAGATCTCGCGGAACATAACAACCAACGAAATGGCAAATGCTATGAGATACAGCTACCTTAGAGGTCCAGGTGGGCAATTCAGAAACCCGTATGATCATGGAATTCGCGAGAACTGCTCGGATTTCCTTTTCAAACGATACAATGAAGATGCAGAGCTGAAGGAACAGACACCGCCATCCGAAGAGATGGGGATGACTCAGATGACCGGAGATTTGAACTTGCAAAACGGAGCGCTGCATCGAATAAACGGACATGGCCACGGTCATGTCTGTGTCGATGTTCAAGTCAATGGGAACGATAATCCCTCCAAATGTTGCAATAACAGCAGCAAGAGCGACAGTGTGGTGCTGCTCGGGCTTGGCTCGGGCCTTGGTGGTAGAAACAATCGGCACAACTCCAGGATTCTTCCATTGTGATGCCTGCTGCAGGAGCTCAGCTTCTTCTTCATGTATCATAACTATTGAAATGTCTTGTTGCATTCTTGAGGGAGTCTAGATCATTATCTTAGAATATCGTATCATCTGGAAGCAGTTCTGCCGAACGATAAGATTATTTATATGCCGAAGAACATCCTCGGATAAGAATTCATATAGTTGCGAGGAAAAGGAATCATCGGTTGAGTATATGGTGGCAAAAGGCGAAACATTCGCCCCCAGCGCTCTTGTCAATTCGTCTCAGGACCAACACAGAAGAGGTAAATCATTATGGGGGCTAGTCTAGTTAGTCCGAACAGTGACTAGTGCATAAGGGAGGGCAGGAATCTGACTATTAGTCAGGATTTGATCCTCAGATTTCATGATGATAATATTTCATATACTAGTCAACAACTAATTCCGTGGAGATATGAATTCAAGAAAAGAGAAACTTTTCTTTATCAGTGTATTGATATCAATTTCAAGAGTAAAATGGTAAATGAATTGTTCAATAAAGATTATTTATGTTCTTTTAATAATAAAAGAATATATGAAATATATAAGTTCGAACACTTGTAAATACTCATTTATGAATAATTTATAAATAAATTTATTGATTAACTTATATAAAATTTGATAATAAATTTATTTTTAATTTTATTAAATATATAAAAATATATTAATTTATAAGAACTTATAATATTAAATTATTCATAATAAGTTAAAAATGAAAAAATAATATAAATTTGTTTAATCTAATTTATAAGGATAATAATACTATTATTTGAGCTCGATAAAAAAAAAATCAAATTTGATAAAAAAAAATTAATAAATAAATTTGAATGAACGTTTATATCATATTTAGATATATTACTAAAAATAAACCCTTTTAATAATATTATACAGATTTAAATCCTTTATATTAATTAAAAATTATATAAATCTAATTTGTTAATATTAGATTGAATAAGACACCCATCAATGTGAAATCTCAAAAACCTTATTTTATATTACAATAGATTATTTTTACGACTTAAACCTGTGAATATTGCAAAATCATATGGTAGCAATGTGCTAAAACTCGCCTTCTTAACATTAAATTGAATAACTGTCTAAATTTAAAAGTAAACGCCTCATACACATAATCCTTAAAACACATTTGTTTTACTGAATGCAAATGAACATCTACTTATATTCACAAGACACATGTATACATAATCATGAAAACTTACTCCACCAATTTGTAAGTGGACAAGAAGAATTTTTTTCAAGATTTTTCTCAAACATTTTTCTTTTAGCAAAACAATACAAACCTGTATCACTGGCTCAAATCAAATCATCCTCCTTTATAGAGATTTAATATTTAGTCATTAGTTTCTGGAAGGAGATTGCTTCACTTGATGGAAGTTGTGGATTAATCCCTGGCAAATACAAGGCACCAGCAATGTCTCTCTACCTGCACAATTTATGAATGATGTTATCTGAAAATAAAATAATGTAATTAATACATTGATTAATCCTTTTGTTTTATGAAGATCAAATATTTTTCTATATAAAAATAAATTTAATTTTTTTATAAAAAAAATGCAGACCTTTTGCGCTTGCTCTTTAGAGAAGTTGATGAAGAGGGATTGCTATGCCAGTTCCTCTTCCTCTGGTTGATGAACCAGTTATTAATCTGCTTTAGCTGCAATCCTGTTTCTTGCACTAATCTTGCTTTGTCATCCTCCTAGATGAATGGAATAGAGATGAAATTATGGGAAATTAATGTATCGCTCGCAAAAACACCTCTGCGAACCGACTCGATTTGATCCCAAGACTTCAATTTTCCACATGGTTCTATGTCAATGAAATAGAGATTAGCTAATGTCTCACTCTATGAAACAAATGTCTCATTCATTTATGATGAGTTATCCTTGTTTTCACTCCGAAACAACCTCGGTAAACCGACATAATTGGAATCGAAAACTTACCGTTGGATATGGCCACTTGGAGTGGGACTGCCACCAAGCTTTCAGCATAGAAGTGCTATCCCCTGGCAGTTTCCCCGCTCTTCTCTTGCGAATAATCTCGTCTCTGATATCTATAATCTTATCCTTGTATCCCTACAACACAAACAACAAGAAAATTAGTATAGATACAGTTTCTGATCCTGCAAAGAGCTCTTAGTCAATGAATCTACCTGTTTTAGCTCATGTTTCAGTTCCTGTCTAACTCGTTCCATTAGGCCTCTTTCACTCTCTGTCGGAACAAGTGGGCCAAATCCCATGCTGTCAGGTCCATCAAAGCTTCCGTCAAACAGATTTGTTTCACTATCGACTTGATCGTCGTCGTCGTCGTTATCAGACATAGTTGCACCTGTTCCTTCCCCAGGAGAAACACCTGTCGTATTTGCCATAGTTGAACATTCATGATATAAACATTTAGGCTCTATCAACATGTAATGTAGTTGTATAAGGATAAGATCCTTGCAGTGATTCAAATCCTTATCATCATCATGAAGTCAATTTACAAGATAGTAGTGTAACTTCAAGAGTTTTATGAATTAAAGAAGATGTTGGACACTTTTCCAAATAACTTAAATTTTTGGATTATTGTGAACCAATCAAATCATAAGAAAAAAGGATGACCAATATTTCAAATTATAGCAAACCAAAAAATCTTGATGAATTTTATGAACTAAAGACAATGATGGATACTTTTCCTAATAACTTGAATTTTTGGATTATAGTGAACCATCAACCCATAAGGTCAAAAACTTATAGTATTAAAAAGTTTTGGATATATCCCACTAAATAGGGTCAACTATATGTATCCTATTATGCCATTAGCTTTGATCCTCTACTAGATTCTTATATATTAAATAAATTTTATATTATTTTATTGTTGCTAATGAAATCTTCTTGAATCTCTCTTTCTCGATTAATGTGCTATTTATAAATAGCTTCAATATTAAAAAAGTTAAATTTATTAGACTAGTGAAAGGTGTAAAAGATAAATATAATTTGCATAGAGCTCAACAAGAGGGTTCATCTAGTTGATCCTAAAAGTTGGGATGAACAAAGCTTCATGATGATAAACTAGCAACAAAAGAGTTATGGCCGTGTCTGCTCTCCAGTAAGGAGAAGGAGTCACGAGATGAAAGGAAAAGAGAAAGAAGGATCAAAAAGCCACCACAGACCCTCTTTTTGCTCACTTAGAGAGCCCTCAATATCCAAGTGTTGAACAAGAACCCCAACTTGCTCTTCTTCGATGAAGCCAAAGCTCACATTTCACTCCTCGTTATGGAATTATAAACCTGAGCTAGTCAACAAAGGTCTAGCCAACTCCACTTAATGGGATAAGACTTAATTATTATTGTTGTTGTTGCTAGTCAACAAAGGGGGAAAGATGGACTTTGTGCTAGTTGAGCTCGAACTCACCATCAGTCATCATCAATCTTGCCTCCTCATCTCCACCTCATTCTCACTCATTTCCCTCCATTTCCCCTCTGAAAATCACCTCAAAATCTATGATTTTCCTTGTTTAAAACCCTTAAACAAGGAACCCGAGTGAGCAGAGTACATTCCATGACAACTATTTTGCCGACAAACTTAAGAAATTATCATGTCTAGACAAAGATGAAGTATTCATTATATGGAATCAGGATTTATTAAGAAGATAGGACAAATACCTGTCAAGCTTTGAAGTGCTTGCTCAAGCTCCCAACAAGCCATCACTGCCTCCATCGCATGCACGCGTACATGCTGATGAAGCTGTTCTTTGAAGGAGCAAAGCAGCAAGACGTAGTGTGTCTAATCAAACCATCAAATGTTTATTTCAGGCATCAGGAATCAATTTTCAATACAAAGAACCAAGCAAAAAGACTAAGTACTTGAGCAAATGATGGCAGAAGAAAGGTAGAAGGTCTCATCTTCTTAGGGAAAAGTTTGATCAGGATAATAAATAATTGATCAATTTTAGAAGGATGTCAGACAAAGTGGCAGACAACATAAGGAAGAAGAAATCTTGTGCTTCCTTTTTCATTTCTCAATCTTCAGCTAAAAAATGTGGAGAAAAATGAATTTAAAACTATGTATATGTTAAATTATGGAGAGATTGCTCAGCAAATCCTCATCAGAAGAGAGCATATCAAAAGTACAGATATCGTGACGTAGAACCCAAGATGCGATTGGCAGCTCCCCTTTTTCAAATTTTTTATTGTGATTGAGATGAACACTTTTTGGATTATCTCCAGATCAAGCTCGTAACAAGAAACGAATTAAAAAGAGGCGAGAAATCAGCGCAAGAAGCCAAAGGAGCGTTGTTCGATTGGTAGAAATGATGAGGAGTTGGATTGGGGGATGGAGAAGAATCGAAGAATGATGAATCGCTGGAGTTATTACCATGAACTGGTCGAGCTCCTTGTCGTCGCCTAGCATGTGGCCGCCGTTGCCAAGCACCGAGTACTTGGACACCACGTGCTGCGATTGGGCGAGCTGCGCGTCGATCCGGGGCAGCTGGTCCACCGGCGTCGCGATCCTCAGGCACGCGACATGCGCCGACAGGAGCTGCTCGTACAAGGGGTGCGCCATGATCTCCGCCTTGTGCCTCGCGTTCTGCCACGTCCCCTCCCCGGCAGACGCCTCCGCCATCTCCCCGCGACCCGCGTTGTCGCTCGCTGGGGCGGGGACGTCGTCGTCGCCGTCGCCGTCGCCGCCGCCGCGATGCAAGATCGGGGGGCGGGGGAACCAGTGTCCCGCAGACACAGAGGATTCAGAGGCGGTCTGGAGGTGCAGGAAGCTCCCGTCGCCGAAGGGCTGCCCTGTATCCGGCCGGACAATTCCGCTATTGAGCCACGTGGGCCCGGCGCCCTTCACGAGGCGGTGGAGCTCCTTCCCGCCCTCGTCGTTCTTCACGGATCCACCGGCATCGGGAGCGGAAAAATGGTGCATCGCTGTTCTGAGCACTGCCGATCCGTCGCCTCCCCCCAGCTGATGCTGCTGCGCCTCCGCCGCGTATGACAGAGCCGTCAGCTCCCGCGGAAGTTGGTTGTGGAACGCCATCGGAGACTCCGCCGCCGCCTCTTCCGGAACCCAATCCGAAGCGAACCGATCGATAAAGGAGGAGGAGGAGGAGGAAGGAAGGAAGGAGGAAGACGAAGACGAAGGCAAAGCGACGACGAAAGAAACTACAAGTAGAAGTCACTTTCCCACGGGAGGAAACTTCTCTTTGCCCCCCAAATTTTATCAAAATTCTAAACGCCTCCCTCTAGCCATTAAACCAAGGTGGCAAAATAGAGTTCCTAATGCTTACAAAGTAAAATTATAAAAGTTTTTTTAAAAAATAAAGGGCATTTTAATAATTTTAAATACTTAAAGATATCTTAAAAAATGTTATCATATTTTAAAGAAAAAGACAAATTAGACATATAATAAATTTTTATTTTAAAAAATAAATTAAACTCGGATCAAATTTAAACCGTCAAATAAAAAACTAAACTAAATAATTTTAATAAATTCGATGGGGGAAAGTGCAATTTCCCCCGCCAAGAAATCTCTCTATTCAATTTCTCAATCAAATCCTAATCGATCCCCTACGTATCCCCCAGAGAGACGATCCGACCGTAGCTTGCCCCCTGGCCATATCGGACGGCCATAATATCGACACGTCGGGAACTTGGCAGATAATGGAAGACGCGTGTGGGAGAAGGTCGGCCAATGCGCGTGCTCCACGTGTGTATAAGGCGGTAAGACCGGCGTGGTCTATTGCGCCGCCGGTTCGCGACACGGCTTTTGGTATCCTTGCTTTCTATGATTCATCCGAATTGAAATTTGAACCGGAAATTAATTTAAATTATTAATATTTGAGCGATTTTCATTTATTAATAAAGTTTTTTTAATTATTTAAAAGAAAGAACAAAAAAAAATGGGGAGAGGTGGTTGTTGGTCCCCCTTTAACGCCACGTTTGCTAATACCGTTAGCTGACGGTTGCTTATCAATTTAGACATCTATTATTATATAGCAAAAACAAATTTAAAAAAAATATCTTAAAAAATAAAATAAAATATTTTAGATATTCGGAAAATGTTATTATTATTATTATTAACTATTTTAATTTTATAAAAGCATCTGAAATTATTGAAATTACTTTCCATGTTTTGGCCAATATTATATAACCTGTAGGACCGTTATGTGAAGCCGGTGGCGGTGTAACGGCGTTACGTTATTTGGGGACCACGACGCGGCTGAAGTTGTGGTCCTGATCCCGGGCACTACGCTAGAGGTCGAAAGGTGTGGGTCCTGGTGCGGTCCCCGCGTTCTTATGTGGTTATGATTCGTCCACGTGGCTGCACACTCAACGCAACAAGAGAGTTCCCCCTCACCCACACATCCCTACTCATAGAAGCAATAAAATAATAATACATTATTTATTTAATAATTTTAAAATATTTTTGGTCTAGAAAAGATGACGTCAACTCGAAGCACGTGCGTTGACTTATAAGAAAGACCTAGTCAAATTTAAAAATATATCTATTGACCATGACAAATAATCTATTTCTATTTCTTCCTTCTTCAATATAATGACGTATCTATTTTGCCCTTGATCATTTTATAATTGACTTAAAATTCGAAGAGGAGAATAATAATTTATAAACTTGAATTTAATTCATACTTTAAAAAAAATATATTCATTTAGAAAAGCTTATTTATCGGGAAAAACTAAGTATTTTCTTATAGATCCATAAAATAATTCTCATAATTTTTTTTTCCATGTCCGGATCAAATAAAATTCATAAGTATAGAAAGAAACTCGATTAAATAGAGATATTTTTTATTTTTTTCAATCATCTTTCAATTATCAATAAGAAATATAAAAATCACTACTACGTCCATATAGTATTACATCTTCGAATTTACTTTGATAGTTTGTAAATATTTTTTATAAAGTTGAATATTTAAATTATTAAAAAAATATTAAAGAATATTTCACAAGTAATTTCGTAAAGACGGAGGGAGTTTTTACGGAATTGACAGATTAGTACGTGAGATATTGTGATCATGAGATTTGAGAGTCAAATCCTGATTAGTAATCAGATAATTCTGACTAATAGTCAGATTCCTGCTCTCTTTCATGTACTGGTCATTATTTGGACTAATTAGACTAGTCTCCGTGATTTATCTTCTCCGTGTTAATCTTGAGATAGATTGACAGAAACACTGGAAATAAATGTTTCATCTTTTGCTATCATCATAAAGACAAAGGGGAAAAAATAACTCAGAGCTATGAGACCTACGCGCTAGCCAACTGCACTAGTCATTGTTCGGACTGGCTAGACTAGCCCCTGTGATTTACCTTCTTCGTGTTGATCCTGGGACGGACTGACGAGGGCGCTGGGGGCGAGCGTCGCCTTTTGCCACAGTGAGGGGAAAAAATAATTATTGTTGTTGTAGAATATATAAACTCTTGGCCCTGACTTTGTACTTTTATTTCTTTGGAGGTGTTGAGTTAAACCCTAAGCGATGTCATGTAAAGGCAAGTCCCTCTTTTGTCAAAAGCTTCCTCCTGCTGGTGGTGCTTGATCAGGCACCAGCTATGGAGGAGGTCGGATTTGGGCATCTTGTTCATAATTGAAGGGCAGTGTCCTGCCCAATGGGAGGCATAAAAGGAAGCTGCCCCTCTGACGAGTCCCTGAGCAGATCCCCATACCTTGTCCCTATCAGTCCCTAAACCCTAAAACCTACTCCCTACTCCCCTGCTCGCTACTCCCCAGGCCCATGGCGCCAGTTAGGGTTCCGTAGTAGGGCACAGAGGTCCCCCCCCCACCGCCTTCCCTGCGACTTTTGTCATGGAATCGCGCAGCCTGAGCAGCGCCAGCAATTATATTAACCAATGCTGCGCCATCACTGCATGGCCGGCACACTGCGCAAGGGCTGCCCTGCCATGGACGTCCTTGTCGCGCTCCAAGTCCGAGCAGATAAGGAACCATTTCGCAGCGCAATGGAACAGCGATACCGGCAACGACGACGCGACGAGGGCAGCTCGATCGCTGCTCGCGCCTCCATCGCCCAAAAGGTATTCGGAAATGCGTCGACTTGGGGTTTAGGGTTGTAGAAGAGCCCTAGCCGCCTTTAGAGTTTAGATTTTGGGGTTTGATGGTAGCCCTAGCCGCCTTTAGAGTTTAGATTTTGGGGTTTAATTGATGGTTGGGGTTTATGAGGGTATTTTAGGGTATTTTAGGGTTTAGTCAGTTCTGACAACAATTACTGAGAGACTTTATGAACCGAGAATAACTACTGTAGAAGAATGGGCCTTGTTGTAAAATTGAGAAATTTTTCTCGTGTAAAATTAAAGAAAGGACGACGGACATTTGTTGTCGTCTGCTGCGAGACCAACGATGAGCCGGAAGCTACGAACAAATTAAATCGAGTTAAATAGTACTAAAATATTAATATTTAAATTTAAATTTGAAAAATATAAATAATTTAGGTTCGAGTCCGATTTGAAATAAAATTAGCTCAAGTTGTTTGAATTGTGATTCGAACAATTTGATAATTCTCTCGGCGGGTGCATATTATCGGTTAATTTTTATTATTATTATTTAGTTATTTGACGTTCATTTATAAATTAATTTTATAATTTATTTTTTTTCATGTAATTTTGAGATGGATTGTGAAAATGCATGAAATGAACATAATTATTTTGTTTCTAAGTGATTTGAACATTTCGAAATGATTTAAATTTAAGTTTAGTTATTAAAATTATATAATAAAATATTATGGATTTAAATCCGTTTCAAAAATATTATCGAATATATTTAAGTTCGACTCAAATTTGATAATTTTAAATATGAATCAAATATTATTTAAATCAATTTGAAAAGATCACGATGAAGCTCGATTCATTTGCACCTTTAAACTATAGTAAAAGTGTAAACAAATTAAATCAAACTGTATAATATAAAAATATTAATATTTAAATTTATGCTTAAAAAATATATATGAAATTTAAAATTATATGTGAAGTTATTCAAAATTTTCACTAGAGTTTGATTGGATCCTTGATTCTAGAAGAATTAAATTATAATTTGAAATAACTTCAATTTGAATTCGGTTAAGAGTTTTTTAGGCTTTCATTTGAGTCTATTTAAATTAAAATTATATAAAAATAATTAAAATTTAATTCACAAGTGATTCGTGAACAAATAAAATATTATGAATTTAAATTGAACTTCAAAATATTATCTAACTCGTTCGAATTCGACTCAAATTCAATAATTTTAAATACCAATTAAATATTTTTCAAGCCTATTCGAAAAAGTTTATGAACAGGTTCAATTTATTAGCAACCGATTTGCCACGAGCTCTCCTCTTG
Organism: Hedychium gardnerianum; assembly: GCA_038050645.1. Taxonomy (NCBI): domain Eukaryota; kingdom Viridiplantae; phylum Streptophyta; class Magnoliopsida; order Zingiberales; family Zingiberaceae; genus Hedychium; species Hedychium gardnerianum. The sequence goes on along the minus strand of JBBUKS010512353.1, from coordinate 1,602 downwards.
AATCTTCCCCTTTCCCTCTTTTCTTTCATACGAGTTCATCCCTTTTTAAGTAAATTCTTAATTCAATCATTATCGAATATTATAAAAAATATATATATAAATTCATCTCGACACTATCAAATCAAAATACTTCTTAGTTTCGATATATTTTGCTTTTCGACATAATATAGTGTCAAAATCATATCGTTTCGATCGGAGATAAGCTTTCGATACGAAATCATACTTTAAATGGCCGTGCAGTGATCTGTGTGTTGGGTATGGAGTTTTTTGGGCCACACTGGAAGTGACATTGAGAACAAGGGTGAGTGGTGGTGGTGGTCAGCCTTCTCATCCAATTTGTTTACAGTTGTAGTGTGTGGCTCAAAGTTTTCACTAGAATGATGAGAATGTCGCAATCTATCATTGTCGTCGTCGTCGTTTCAGTGTAGATGACCCTTGGGATGTCAAAAGAAAGCAAACGAGCCCACCGGCACTCGATCAGCTCGCTTTTATGTGGCGCTGAACTTGGCATGGAACGGGCTGTCATGGGTCGGGCACATGGTTAGGGGGTGTCTAACAGAAGCATAGGCTTGACTCGGAGTAGTTGGGTTTCCATAGGCGATCAAACCCTTGCGCTACACCGGTTGTTCCTTAGGGTTGCCTTGTCGATGGTTTGGATGCGTCAAAAATGTAAATGTGAATTGATCCACGATACAATTAGTGCCCGCATTTGTGGATGATACTATTACGACTTTTAGCTTGTGTTTTTCGAGTTCATATATAGGTTAGGTCAAAGAGGGAGACCATCAACCTCCGAAAGAACGAGAAATTAAAGTTGAACATCCTTCCCAAGTCGACTAAAGATGAGACGGGACTTAGAGATGCTTTTGCAAATACAATCGGTTGTCGATAACTCTGGTTCTTTCCTTCTATGTTTTGCTATAGCTTGCTATAGATGAGGTTGCTTTAGTCGTAGTATCTTGATAAATCAGATAATATTGAATCTGAAATGACTAATTTAATTTTATAAAAGAATTTCACTAATTATTAGGATAAATCAATAAGATGACGAATAAATTAGAAATCCAATAACTCATAGATTTTTTTATTATAAATATATTATAATTAAAAAAATATTAAAAAATGATAATTTAACCCTTTACTGTACCGTAACCCAAGGGCTCTTTAGTCGTGGTGTCGACTCTTACAACTGAATAAATTGTCATCGATTAATCGAAAAGTTGAAAAGTAAATTCAATTGTTCATTGTCATTGTCATTGTCAGTTGAAAGGCCTTAAATTTTTTGATGATTATTATTTTTTATTATTATAAAGCAAAAGGTAATAAAATAGGATTTATTATTACATAAATATTAGTAATTAGCGTCGTCTGATTGAAATTAAGGCTTCTCTGTTACCGCCGGTGGAGTCGGCAGGACGTCTCCGCCGAGCACCGACGGCGGCGGAAGAAACGTAGGCGGAGCCCCGTCTGTTGGAACTTCTGGAGGGAATAGCGTCGGCGGGGTTTCGGGCAGCGGAACCATCGACGGGGGGAATGGAATAGGCGGTTGCCCTGTTACAAGAGGAGTCGGAAGGTCGTCCCCGATGGGCAACAACGGTGGCT
>JBBUKS010512319.1:0-13336 GCA_038050645.1 Hedychium gardnerianum | reverse complement strand
AATATTCAAATAGATAATGTCTTACCTTGGTTATTTTTGTTGAAGTTTTATAGTCTCGATTGTTATTTTTACTATATACTCTAGCAAATAATGTTCATCACAAATGCTTTCATGAAGCTATAATGCTCATCCCCATGGGATGGACCGATGGCTAATGCATAAGGTGTTACCATCATAAAGTTTGGGGGTCAAATCCTGACTAATTGCTACAGTACCAATCTTCACCAATCGATAGGTGGCACTGTAGCGGCAAATATAATACTCCCGAATCAATTGACTTGATCGACTGAAGGTAACCAAATGATTGATGAGTCTTACTAATTGATTGGTAAGATAACAAAGAGTCATTCTACAACTTTAAATGGTTGGATTCGATAACAATTGATTGGTGAAGTTTACCAATCAATTGATAGGAGGAAATCAATCAGAATGCAATCTTATAAAAGAGAGTTTCATGAAGATTAGATGTTGTCGGTTCTTGGGGGTTTTGGAGCAAAGTGCTACTATATTTTCGGACCATCAAGAGGTATTTCTAAACAACAAGAGATCAAGCAAAACAAAGTTTTGATTATAAAGTCGTTTTCTATTTCATTTGATTTTGCATTCTCATTTCTTATTGTATTCTTGTAAGAACAAGCTTGTAAGTGACTTCTCCGTCTCCGAAAGATATATGAAAAGGAGAAATTCATAGTGGAGGGAGATCACTAGAGATAAGATTAGCCACCTAAGAGGCAGATACCAAGTAAAATCTCGGAGTTGTGCATGTGACATCAAATTTGTGTCAAGATTTCTACTGCATATTCAAACGATAAGACGAAGCAATTGGAGTTATTCACCTCCCTCTAGTTCGCATGGATCCTAACAAATGCTTCCAGTGGATCAGGCTAATTGATTCGGGAGTATTCTGTTCGTTGCTACACTGCCACCAATCGACTGTACCAATCGATTAGTGGCAGTTCAACTAATCATCTTTCTTTCTCACATCAAATCCCGAATTTGGGATCTAGGATAAGCAATCAATGACTACTTCTTGGCAATTGATTGCTAACTCTATTTTAGCCTTTTAAAGGCTAAACTCTCGCCTCGCTTAATATCCGATTAACCTCAACTTACTAAGACTTCTTTTGCTCAACATTTAGTCACTCTTGACCTGTTGAGACTTTTCGTTGCCCAACATCCGGTCAATATTGATTTGTTGGGACTTCGTCACTACCTAGTATCCGATTGACCTCAACTTAGCATGACTTCATCTATCTCACACTAAGTGTTCGGTCAACATTGACCGACTTGGATTTCACTTCTCATGCCAAGTGTTCGGTCTTTCATAACTCACTTGGTCTTCTATTTTGCCAACTCTCCGTTGAATTTTCAATCACTAAGTGTCTGATCAATCATGATCCACTTGGATTTTCCTTTAACATGTCAAGTGTCCGATCAACCGTGACCCACTTGAACTTTCGTCATCTCTAATCACCAAGTGTCTGGTCAACAATGATCTACTTAGACTTTCCTCTTCTTGTCAAGTATCCGATCAACCTTGATTTATTTGGACTTTTCTCTTTTTGTCAAGTATCCGATCAACCTTGACCTACTTGACTCTTTGCTCAATCAACTTAATATATTGATCAAATATCAAAATTCAACTCGAGTTAATTTAAGTCAACTCGAACTTAATCAATTTGGTCAACTTTGACCAGCAATTGCATCAATATGATGGACTTATATCATTCTAAAATTTAAAATTTTGATATTTTTCAAATTAAATGAGTCATAAAAATCCGTTGATGTTGATTAATGAGTATTATTATCTTAGATCTTATAATGAATTTGTTATAAATTCTATCTAGCTTTTATAAATTTATAAATTTATTGTTTTTAATTTATGTTATATTTGGGACATAAATATATCAAGTTAACTTTTAGAAGTATATTGATTTTAATTTGAAAAAGAGAATAGATATTTTAGAAATATGATATACTATTTGGATATTTTAAAATTTAGATGATAATGAAATTTACGCACGTAGTTGAGTAAATTGCCGACGATACTTTTGAATGGTTGATTTAGTGGGGATTTTAGACATTTTGAAAATTACAATGCCCTTTGGACATTTCCAGTGGACATTTTGAAAACTATTGGCGTGGTTGGACTCGGTTCGGTTTGGTTTAACACTGGTGTCACAGAGTGGATGCCTCTCGTTAATTTGGTAGTCCATTAACGCCGTAAAGACGGTAACAAACGGCGTCCTTCCCGATCCCATTGTCATCGTCCCCGCCGATCGAGGTCATTATCAAGGGTTGGCACTTCGAGCAAAGAGACAGAGTGAGGATGGGCGGAGGCGGAGCGGAGCGATGGTGCGTGGTCACCGGCGGCCGTGGCTTCGCTGCCCGGCACCTGGTCGAGATGCTTCTCCGCACCGACGACTGGTGCATCCGCGTCGCTGATCTCGCACCGTCCATCTCGCTCGAGGCCCACGAGGAGGCCGGTGTTCTAGGCCGCGCGCTCCGATCTGGCCGCGCCGCCTACGTGTCCGCCGATCTCCGCAAAAAGGCACAGGTCGTTAAAGGTGAGTGACATCCTTACCTGAATCTGCTGTCGTGGGAGCATCCGTCGGTCTCGTGTCTTGATCTACAATGGTTCAATTTATTTCGGGCTTTATTGTCGATTGAGTTTCAATTTTGCTAAAGCTTCGATCTGAAGTTGTTCTTCAGCTACTTAATGGACCAGATCCTCTCTTACAATTTCATAGTTGGAAATGACGGAACTCGATTCTTTAATTAAAAGATTGATACCGTTACTTCCCTGCGCTTAGGTTACACTCTATACTGCTTTAGGAGTTTAATAAGGTAAACTGATGTTTGTTCAGAGTTTGTGTTGATAAATCAGCGTCGAATGTTCGAAGTTCTTACATGTTTCTAGCTGTCAGTTCGTCAGAACCATATGGGACTTCCAAGGAGTTGAGAAACATGAGATAATAACCTCTAGAGCAGCCAGTTGAAAGATATGAAACCACTGCAACTGCCACTTGTTTTTTTAACATTTCAACTGCTAGACAACTGATATTTGATTAGTGTGATCTGTATGTTACTCAGAGTTAGAATTATTTCCGGGATGCACTATAAATGTTATTTTATATGATTCCCAGAATGGGATGTAGTACCTTGATTAACAGAAAAAAAAAACTATATTATTTTTTTGCATATTAGCCTCTTTGTTTATTTGGCCGTGGTGTTGAAGCTGTTTTAGCAGGTATTGGTTCCTTGAAGAATTAGAGATATTCCATTTGTAGACAATTTTTTTGCCTATAGTCACTCTTCAGTTTTCTTCAGTGATTTCATCTCACCAGATGAATATAAGACTAGCAAGACTCTAAGGTTCCTTCTGACTCACTTGTGCAGTTCCAGTCATGGAATAGCTTCTGTGGTGGTAAAAGAAAATTGATCTTTCTTAAACTAAGGAGCATCTGCCTTTTATCTTTTGTCTTGAAATGTTGTCATATTTTGAGTACAATATAGGCAACCTGGGATGGCAAACCTCAAGATAAAGGAGAATTGGTGAACTAGATTGCAATAAGAAAATTAGACTGTACATTTTCATTCTAGCAATTCTTGCTGTTCAAGGGGATTTTGTTCCTCCTTTTTGTTCTCTGTTCATCATACTAGTTTTCCAATAGTTATGCGATGTAAGAAAAAAGATACTCTTTTAATTATTTTTAGCGAATGATCTCACTTACACTTGCTCTTTCTTGTTGATTTCCTTTTACAGCATTTGAAGGAATTGAAGTTGTCTTTCACATGGCTGCTCCTGATTCATCTATCAACAACTACCAGCTTCATTTCTCTGTGAATGTTGATGGTTAGATTTCATGTCCGTGCTGATTTTAGCAATCTAATTTAGCATAAATGCTAGACTGAGTAAAGCATGTCAGTAATGTAACCTGTGTTAGCACATGCTCAGAACAATTTTTACACATCAATATTTTGGTTAACCTTGATGTTCCTGCAATGAGAGTTACTTATGCATTTTCAGGTACCAGAAATGTTATTGATGCGTGTATTGAATGCCAAGTGAAGAGACTAATCTATACTAGTTCTCCTAGTGTGGTGTTTGATGGTATTCATGGAATTTTCAATGGGGAAGAATCACTTCCATATCCAGAGAAGGTTTAATTTAAATTATTATCTTTCCTGGAAAAAGGACCATTTTTTTATTTTGCACATTTATCATGTTCTGATTCTTGATTATTTTCCAACATTCTAGTTCAACGATTCATATTCAGAGACTAAAGCAGAAGGAGAAAAGCTGGTTTTAAAAGCTAATGGTGGGAATGGGCTTTTGACATGTTGTATAAGACCTAGCAGTATATTTGGCCCTGGTGACAGATTGTTGGTGCCTTCACTAGTTGCTGCTGCAAAGGCTGGCAAGAGTAAGGTAAAATATTTAACCTATGTGAGAAAATTTTCAAGCAGTTTGCAATTAAGATTTTTTTTTTTTTTTTTTTCTGTTTTGCCTTCAGCAATCTAGTTCTTAATTGAACAAGAAGTCAAGGATTTTGCTTTTTCAATTGTTGATTTTCTGCAGCCAAATCTGACTCTGAAGTACATAAAATTCATAAATATTTATATGGTAGTTAAAAAAAAGTTCTTTCTACTAGTTCGTCTATGTCTCTGATCTGATTGGTTGTCATAATGTGCTAGTTCTCTTCAATCAGTGTGTTGTTACTGATCAATATCCTCCTTTTTCCCTTCCATATCAGTATATCATTGGTGATGGGAATAATCTGTATGACTTCACATATGTAGAAAATGTGGCATATGCCCATATATGTGCTGAGCGCACTCTAGCCTCTGAAGAAGGTGCTAAGAAAGCTGCAGGGCAGGTATATTCTTTCTTTTCTTTTGTTTCTGTGACGGTACCAGTAACATACTTTTTTACTGCAGGCCTATTTCATAACAAATGGAGAACCAATAAAATTTTGGGAATTCATGTCATTAATACTAGAAGGTCTTGGATATGAAAGGTATAGTTTTTGTGATGATAAAGCCACTTCCTACCTACTTAGTTGCTTTATTTTGTTATGCTCCCCACTTCAAGGAAGTTTTATAGCATAGACTATTTATTACACAGTGGAAAAAACGTATGTATCATAAAGATGGATAGGCAACGACCATTTGGTTCTTTTTTCATATGCTAAATCATATATGTACTTCAGCAAAGATTCAAAAATTGTTACTAGAAGATGATAAGTGATATTTGAAAGGAAAATACAATAAAATGTTGAATTCATTTATTCCAAGATTTTCTTCTTTGGTTCCTCCTGTCGTTCTCCGCTAACATGTAAGATTTGTGTTTTTCCCTATTCTTTTGATAATTATCATGAGTTTTTTAATTGCAGGCCAAATATCAAACTTCCTGTTTCTTTTATGATGCCAATTGCTCACTTGGTAGAATGGACATACAAGATCTTTTCACAGTATGGGATGCCTGTGCCCCAGCTGACACCTTCAAGAATTAGACTTTTGTCATGCAATAGGACTTTCAGCTGTTCGAAAGCTAAAGATCATATCAATTATGAGCCTATTGTGTCTCTTAAGGTTTCCAGCTGAACTCATTTGACCTCTTATCTATCATTACACAGGTGCTACTGTTTCTGTTGTTATATGAGATGTTCTCTTTTGTGAACATAGGATGGTATCCAAAGAACAATCGAGTCATATTCTCATCTTAAAGCTGAGCAGAAAAAGAGAACATCTAAAGTTTCTACCTATTTGGGTGGTGGAAAAGGTATGGATGAACTAACAGCAGATTCATTTGCTTGATGACTTTACTGACAGATACCTCCATTCTGTTTTCAGTCGCTGACACACTTCTTTGGAAAGATAAGAAACAATCATTCACAACGTTGCTTCTGTTTGTTGTACTATATAACTACTTTTTCGCAAATGGATATACAATGATTACAGCAGTGGCAAAGCTAGTCTCAGTTGTTGCATTGTTCTTGTTTATTCATGGCGCTTTGCCTTCAAAAATGTAAGTTTTTTTTTTTTTATTTCATCGCATGTTATGATTTACCTCTATTATCTTTTAGCTTCCTCTTTGGTTTCAGTATTTCCAGTTATTATACTTTTCTATATGGTTGTCTGCAGATTAGGGTATAATATTCAGAAATTGTCACCTTCATTTTTCGAATTGTCAGAAGAGCAGGCGCGCAAGCTTGCTCATTCAGCTACTCATATATGGAACAATGGAATTATCATATTGCGCTCACTTTGCAAGGGAAAGGATTGGACATTGATGTTTAAGGTTCATCTTACTATATTTTGTTAATTTTTTGCTCCCAAAATTTCCTTTACAATTTACATTGCTCTAATAAGAATCTAGATTTCTCAACCAAAATTTAGCTGAGGGGGTCCTGAAGATATTTACGTCTTATGTGGAATCAAACAGGTTGTTTTCTTGTTATTATTTCTCAATCTCCTTGGTTACATGTCGCCGCAGACAATGTATAAATTAGGTAAACATTAGTTGTTGTTTTTTTTTTTTCAATTTATTATACTTAATCGTTGCCATGCTGCTAGTTGTTGATGTAACAAAGAAGCTCTTTGATTTTGTTGCAGGGCTTGCTATAGCTTTCTTTGGTTTGTATGTTTATGATAGATGGGAAGATGAGATCGACAAACATATTAAGGATGCATACTCCCATGTCAGAAAGTTGACATCGAAGGTTCCCCGAGGCCCTTGAGGCACTAGTGATGTTGGCCGCTGCTGGTTTTGTTCCCAACTTTGCTTAGATTGAGGGAGCTTAAACCCATCTGTGAACTTTGCTGCATATTAGTACTCAATGATGGGTCCTTTGTTGAACTTAACTAATCATGTAGAACTGTGCATTTTCGGGGCACTTTTCAGCCGAATTTAGTTTTTGGTTTCCTTTTTATTTCTAATGATGTATTTTTTTTATTATATACATTATTTATTAATTTAAGAAATTTAAAAATGAATTCAAATCTTAAATATCCACCGTTTATAATGATGACTATAGTACATCCAATGGCTATAACTATCGGTTAACTTGTTGCCTTGTAATTTGTTTGGCTCTTACTTACAAAGATGGATGTTCCTGACACCGCCCGGTGGAGTTAACTCCCATTATATGGACACGCTATTCGGCACACCCCGTCCCGTAACGCCGGGTCCTGAACTCGGTGCCAGCAACTCGTAGGGCAGCACCCCGGCTCCGCACCGATTACGCCGACTGGGGTCCGCGTTCCGGCTCTCGATCTCCTCCTCCGCGGCCGCCACCTCCGCTGCGAATCCTCTATATACCGCCGCGGCTTCCTCGTCCGCCGTCCACGCGGCGGCGCCGTCCCTCGTCTCCCCGAGGTACTCCTCGTCCGGTGAGTGCGTCGAGAGCGTGTCGACCACCGCCATGAACTTGGTCGCCTGCAGCACGCTGGGCATGGAGGAAAGGAAGAAAAGGTGCGGATCGGCCAGGAATGCCTTGTATTCGTCCGCGTCTCGCTCGGGGTCAGGGACGAGCCGCCGCATCAGCGGGGGGCGATTCGGGACGTAGCCACCGAGGGGATACTGGCCGAAGTTTAGGGCGGCGTGCTGGGCGGATGCTATCCAGATGAGGGTGGTGAGCAACGCGACGAGATCGGACGCGGTGTCCAGCGGCGACCACCACGAGGCGTGGCGGTGATCCCCGTGGCCGACGCTGACGCACTCATGGTACCACGCCTGGAGTTCCGAGTCTGAGCGGACTCGGTTGGGGTCCGAGTCCGGGTAGTAGATCTGGACGTAGGCGCCAACGAAGCGGGTGATGGCGGACCAGAGAAGCAAGCCGTCGTCGGCGTAGGGATAGTCCGGGAGGATGAGGCGGAGGCCGTGCGGCTCCGTGTGGTCTGCAACTGCCATGCCCCTGAAATTTCGCACAAGTATTTGTTAAAAGTCCGCTGAGAGTGTAGATTGGATTGAAGATGACAAGATCCGATGTGACAGTGGTAGGAAGAGGACGTGCCTTCGGATGAGATCAGCCGGCAACCCTTCGAGGTCAAACCGCCAGTGGTGCTTGTAATAGGCAGAGCTCATCTCCATGCCTATGGGGCCGGGAGTGAAGCAGGACTCTATGACGCCATCGGCATTGATCAGGCTCTGTCGCGCCAGCGCGTTGATCTCCAACGTGTACCGCATGTGCGGGTGCAGAAGCTTGAACACCGGATGCATCGTGCTCAGCTGCCTGTGCGCTGCCAATATGAACGGCTCCATCGTCGCGTGCGTCTTCAACCTACGCCGCGAACAGGAATCACTCAGCTAAAGGTGATGTTGTTGTTGCAATTTTGAGTAATGAAGTTGGTACATTTTCATACCAGTGGTTGACGAGTTGATGAACACCAGCGTCGTTTGAGCAGACATGGGCCTTGCCGAGCATCCACAGCCAATTGGTAGTAGCATCACGAGGCGGCATCAACACCATGCTGGGACGGGATGCGCCTGGTTGCTGGGGAGGGATCCCAAGCTCGATTGCGATCGGTTTCAGTGTCCCAATGGCAGTCAAAAAGAAGAGGGCTCTCGTCGCGTATGCTTTCCGGCCATCCATCATGTTGATTCTGTCGACGAATGGCAGGTATATATCGTGGAAGTCCAACATGAACAGCTTCCCTTCCTCCACAGCCTTTTTTTTGTTTTTTTTGTATCAATAACATGACAAGGGTCAGATGTAAGCGAAATGCTGTGAAAGATAAACACGGTAATGCACTTTGTTTCACCTGTTGGACTGTCAACCCCTCGAGTTGACCTCTTATGTGGGCTTCCGTGATTGCAGATTCAGGTGGACCATAAATTGCAGGGTCAAGCTTGCTTACTGGAGGGAACGACTGTGCCATAATAGCCTTGTTAGTGTTTGCAACTCAGTTCAACATACTAGTGATGGAGATACACTGCTCATGTGGGGTTACCTGAAGCCTCTCTATGTTGACAGGGTTGATCCCTGCAACTGCTTGCCGAGCAAATTCATCATCCCGGAGCCATGCAAACTTATCCTCTACAGTGCAAACCACATGAGCATGTTAGCATGAGAACTGGTTCTTGTTTCATACCAAAATCACATTTCTAAGTCATTAAGCAGCTACTAACGTCTACTCATTAGGTTTGTTCTTTCTGTTGCAATTTTATCATTTTCAATGGATTTAACTTATTGATTTTGATCTCACTGCCAGAAAGTCGATAACAAGGAGCATGTTGCTTCACTTACTGGTGAGGATGCTTGGGGTGTCATATCGAAGCAGACCCTCGCTTGATTCTTGTATCTTTTTAACGAATGGGAGCTTCTTGAGGAGATGTTCCTGGAGGCCAAGCTTCAGGATGAGGCCCTCCTTGTAGAGGTTGTCGATGTGGTGGAACCCTTTGAAGTCATGGTTATCAGCAGAGATGGATGCAATGAGCGACGGGATGAAGCTGTGCAGCACAGCCTTGAGCCTTCCAGCTGCGAAAGCTCCCTGTTTTAGTTCCTCAAATGCCTCGTCGCGTGGCACGTAGATCGGATGTGGCTTCTCAACTCGACTCTCAGCTAGCATATCTGTGCCATGAGATGATTCATGGTAAGTTATTTCCTGACTACGCATTATTATCAAGGAATTATTCTCTATGAACTTCACTTTTTTTCTTCCCAAGTGTTTGTTAATTATCAATACATGAATGTAACTTTTGGTGAATCTGAAGGTGTAAAACTGACAGAATTAGACAAGCATCTGCATCTGAAAGTGAATAGTTTCTAGATGATATGCACGTTGTTCTTTAAAAGGTTGCTTTTTTAAGACAATAATTTAGTCACTCGTTCATGGTGGGCCAAGTCAATAATCCATCGATCATCCTCTAAATTTGTTCTGTCACACGGACCACCACACTCAATGATTCTAAGGCCATACAGTCAATTCCAAGTCATGGAGTAATTTCCTGTTTTTACTGTAGAACAAGTTGTGTAAGAGAACTCACTTGTGTCGGTAGGAGGACGGCCAGTCCTGCATCGCCTTGGATATGGGATCTTCTCACCTCCGAGCGTCGGTCTCGCAAACTCAGATCCTCTGTCAGGATTGCCCAAGTCATTGTATATTGCATAGTCATATATTCTGTCTGATAACTTCCGAATGCCTTTTCCATCCCCTCTCAGCTCATTGAGCTCGGTTTCCCTGAGTTCCTTAAGTCCTTCAGGTGTCTCAGATGGTAGATATGGCTGCACAACAAGTATCAGAATTCTTTATGGTTAGATTTCTTCAATTTCAAGTAACAGATGATATGCTCAGAATGCTTCCTATTCTAAATCATGATTATTGAGCCTTAAAGATTTAGTTGTGTTTCAATCTTGTATAGAGAATTCTCTGGCTAATTTGGAGTGGACAGGTCATTATAGATCCATTTAAATGCTGAGGATAATGATATGTAACCATCGCTTCTAATGGCTGTCAATAGCAAGCTAGAAAAATCTGGTACCGACCTTATTGCTGAAGAAAATTCTCTTCTTGGGGAGGTCCTTGGTGGATTGAACCCAAGAGTTGCAGGAGAAATGAACTGGTTCTCGTGTAGAGCCTTCGCCTTCGATGACTACACTCTCCAAGAAGAACTCTTTCTGGTGGCGGTTGATCACTGTGATTGCTCCAGGCTCACCGAAGCTGGAGTCCACCTCGAAGTCTGCCGTGTACACCACACGCTCTCCCTTGATGTTCTTCTTCTCGAACCAGTCCTTGATCACCGTCGCTCCGCTCATCTTTTGCTTTTTGGTTCCTAAGTTACAGAAGCAAGCCCAAGGACAGTAAGCGAATTGCAGAGGGGAGACATGAAACAAGGTTTATCAATCATGGGGAAGCAGAAAGGAAAAAAGGTTGTTTGCTCTCGAGAGAACAAAGTACAAGATGCCTACTTTTGGGGAATTTGAACTTTCGATCATTGGGGATCTGATCTGCAGAGTACTCTAGTTTGTAAAATAACTATAAATACTGATTTTTGTTCTTAAATCAAACTTTTATTCTATGAAAAAAATTGACCTTTTGTCTTTTTTTGTGTGTGTGTGTATCACGCAGGAGGAGATCAAGCAGCTCGAGGGTTTATGTTTAAGGAACAAACATCTTAAGATTTTACAAGGCTTACTCGGATTGATCTCGGTGCTGATGAGTTGCAACACCACATTCCGGCCAATCTTATCTGTAAGAGCATCAAGCTGGTTGACGATTACTTCCTTGATATCCTCTTTGTGCTTCCTTCTCACGGTCAGCGCAGCCCTGAGCATGACTTTGTCCACTTTAGCCTTTTTCCCAGCCACCATCTTGATCACATCCTCATTGATTGCTGCTTTCACCGGCGCTGCCACGGTCTTCGCCGATCTTAGCCTTCTCCTCCTTCCTTGGCCATCGGAGCAGAGAGCAGGGAAGGCAAGGCTCTGCTTGTTCTGATTGCCCCTAAGCAAGAGGGATCCACTGCCGTCGAGGAAAGAAGGCTGGAGAAAACCCATGATGTCACCGCAAGCAGCCATTCTTCTGCCAAAAGGAGGTCAAGTTCTTTGCAAGGCAAAGATGGTTAATTTCTTGCTGCCCTGTTCTTGGGAGAGACAGAGGGAGGTGGTTCAGAGTTGGAAAAGGTAATGTTGTGTGTATGTAACATGTGGGATATATATAAAGCTAACCCCCGTTGATTTCTATTTTTTATTTATTTATTTATAATGTGCCTTGGGTCCAACTAGGTGAACGGGTTCAGTCTGATAAATTCAGAAGCGTGAGTGATTTTTCATCCAACTGTAACGTTTCAGATATTGAAAAAAAAATCAAAATAATACGTCATAATTAAAATTTGAATTATGAATACTTATAAAATTATTAGAGTCGGTTTTTTTTTTTTTTAATTTATTAGTCTCTTACCTTGTGCACGTTTTTCAGTTTGATTGCATTTCCAGAGGACTTATAGCACAGAGCGGAGAATTTTGTTTTGTATGATTGGATTATTTAAACAAGGGACCAAGTCAATTGGGAGGAAAAAAGGAGGATGTTTCGTTGCAGTGGCGCGATGGCTTTGGTTTCTTCTTTCCTGGCTGAGCATATTTTGTGATCTGTGACTCTTCAACTTCCGATCGTTTTAATATGTTTTCTGCTATTATATGTCACATGTAGGTAGTTTGTGATTCAAGTAGGGCTGTAAATAAATTAAATCAAATTAAGTTTTAAAATATTCAAGTTTATTTAATAAGGTAATCAAGTCGAATCGAGTCTAAAATGAATCAAGCTTTTGAAATTATGATTTATTTTTTTATGAGCTTGAGCTTGTTTGAAGTTTGGTTTGAACTTGATTCGTTTAGATGTTATCGAACTCTCACTTTAAATTTGACTTGAATTTGGTTCGTTTAGATGTTATCGAACTTTCAATTCAAACTTATTTGATTGTTTGAAATTTTTACTTGTTTGATTGGTTATTAAACTTGATAATTCAAACTTATTTGTTTATTTTATTTTATTTATTTAACATGTTGATAAGAGTTTTATTAATGAATATAATTGTTTACGAACGTTGTTCACGAACATTAACGAGCTGAACATATATGTGTTCAAGCTTATTTATTTAGTTTAACGAATTGTTCAAACTTGTTTGTTTAATTGATTTTATGTATATTAAACGAACATAAATAAGTTTTTATTAAGCTGAATATCAAATTTGTTCACGAACGTTTGGTTCATTTATAATCGTAAATATAAATTTATTATTGTTAAATTATGAATCGATTAATTTTGGAGATCATAGAAACTTAGAAACTTATTATTGTCAGAATTTTCAAAGGTGAGTTTTGAGGTGTTTTTTTTTAAAAAAAAAAGTGGATTGATACAAATTATGTTTATTGACAATTACTGAATTACGCACTTAATTTCGTCAATTATTTTTTAAGTTAGTAAATCATAAAATTTTCTAAAATATGTCAGTTACATGCTAAATTGCGTGTCTTAGATTTCGTGATTAGGCGATCACGAACGTGATCTTGAAATTGTAGTCAAACAATCACTTTTGACTACGATTTGATTGTTATCTTGTCATATTTTTAATAAATAATTTAGATATGCGATTTTATAAAATGTCATTTTCATCCCTAAGATTCTCTAAAAAGTTTTCTTTTAAAAATATTCATTCAAGACCTCTAATATTTAAAATATTTTTAAAAAGAAAAATAATTGTTGATTGCCTGAAGAACTATTAATCTATATATTTAATTGAAACTATTAAAAAAATATATAAATATTCAGCCTATATGTTTAACTAAAAAATAATAATTTACAAAGATATAAATTTGGGCACAGGACCTTAGAT
>JBBUKS010512308.1:0-13336 GCA_038050645.1 Hedychium gardnerianum | reverse complement strand
TACATTATCCTAAAAATCGATACAAAATTTGTGTGAAATTAAATTGATTCTTTCAAATTCAATGTTATTGATGTGATTAATTATTTTTTTAAAAAAATTGTGAAATTGAACCGTGCAAGTTAGATTATAAAAAAAAAATCTTTTTTATAGCCTATAGGCTAGTAAAGAGTTGCCTTTTTAAAATATATATATATATATATATATATTATAACAATACTCATTATGTCCTCTTTGTCTGACTGTTTTTGGACAAATTTTTGGCTCCTACACGAATACATTTGTTCATTCCCATGTAGATTCTACTCACGTATAAAGTCAAAGTTATGTTTCTTCCTACTGCTTAGGAGTCATTTTAATGAAAGCTTACATCGCTAATACTATTCGAATATCGAAAGTTATAGTTAACATATTAACTTCGCACGGTCTATTAACGAAGGTATCAATTAAGAAAACTAATGATTTGCATGAAATGAAATTCTCCAGTCTAACGTCATCATCAAAGCAATTTAAGAATTGAAAGAATGAAATATCATCCTAATTGGTAAGAGTTCCTTCCGACTATAAAACAAGATTCAATTCGTACAAATGTGTATTTTTGTACATGCTAAGAACTCCAAACAATTTAGTTTGTTCTTTTTTTTTAATTATCCAATAGTTCATGCGAATTCGTATAGACCTTGTGCTATATATCATTGGAGTCTTCCCATGAACTAAGGGTTTTGACTCCAAACAAAAAAATATTGACTCAACTCGATTCTATACACTTCTACGAGAACATCTTTATCTCAATATTTGTTTGGATCGATTGTTTCATTAATGAATATTCATCTTGTTATCTGTTTGATCCGGAAGGTGTGATGTCCATACCGTCCTCATCGAAATCAAACTCCATGTTGTCATCTTTCTTTGGGCGTTGCTTCAGCCTCTGAAAAATTTCATCGAGGGAGTCGGAGGAAGCGGCTCGGCTGTGGGTGGCACTCTCCTGAACTTGGCGCAATGGGAGAAACCTCTTAGCACCTAAATTGGTCTTCATGTTCTGAAAACCGCTTTTCATGGATGCCCATGTCGAAGTTAAACGGGAGGTGCTACTGGCGGCCAGGTTGTCTGAGTGTGGATCAGAGTCACTCGCCTCAAGCAATGATACGGAAGCTGGAGGTGTAGCCTTTTCCACTGGAAGGCTCACTGATTGCCGTCCCTGCTGTTCCCTTATTGTCGCATACTTATTCACAATGGATCCACGGTTTGCAGTGCTTTTGCGAGACTCGTCTTTTGGAGGTTTTGATGGAATCCCTGCATCCTCCAGTGGAGTTGCTGTTGCTTTCATCTCCATAACCTCTCTGAACTGTATAAGATTACTGTCCAATTAGTAGAAGATAGACTGCAGGGAATAAGTTATAATGGACTTGTATCTAAAAGGGAAACTCTTTGTTATGGGCACAATCATGATATCATCCTTTTTGGACCTAAAGACAATTCTGATGGATGTCCAATTGAATAGACTGATGAAGACAGCAGATAACAAACACAATGGAAAAGCAGTTTCATATTTTTCCTTAAGATAGATACTAAGACATGCTTCTATAACCAAAATTAACTAAGGAGATTACTTACAGGAGGTGAAATGCTGGACTCGATATCCACATTTGCACCATTAAAGTTTCTTGCTAAAGGCACAACCTGCTCACCAACTTTGCGTCCTTGTTCAAGCCAAGACCTCTCTGGGGAAATTTAAAGAAGTCAGATACTAGCTTCCACAGATGCATCTATTGAACACTTTTCTCAAGAAGGTAGTTAGTGAGATTTGTTTGCTAGATTTATCACATACTATGTAAAATATATAGGGTTAAAGATTGCCAATCGCACACCATTTAACTAGAAAAAGGAAAAATAAAAACATTTGCCAACCATACAGAAAGAGTTAATTTGAGAATAGACATTGGTCTACGATTGAAAAACAAGCAAAGATGGAATAACAGATGGATTCGACTAAGATTTTAATCATTGTTGTCACTGTAGTCCTAAATATCAATAATATTTCCATTAATATTATTTTAAAAAAAACATTCTCCGATCATATCAAAAGAGTCTAAAGCATAGACATTGTTGACCTAGAAGTGAAAACCAAGCAAAGATGGAATAGGAGATGGGTTTGACTAAGATCGCGATTCTCGTCATTCTAGTCCTAACTATTAATAATATTTTCATCAATATCTATTTCTTATTGAATGATAGATAAACAATATTTAAAACATTTGCTAGGAAGATTTCAATTTCATCCATCTTAAGTATCCCGCCTGTTTATTAATAATTGACAATATGTTGGGCAAGAAAGACGAGCAAGAGCAGTTTTAGTTCTACTTAACTTGAAATCATTAAGTTATGAAGTTTTGAAAATGTTTCTCCACCTTTCATCTTAAAAAAGAAAACTTGTTACTAGAAGTATGTGGTCACGACCAAGCTGAAAGTTATCCGAGTATCAATTTTAGAAGTGAAAAAAACTTTGTATAAATTTGTTCAAATTCATGCAGGCATTTTAGCAAGAATTAATGAGCAGACACAAACAGAACAGATAAGAACATATGATTCCAAGAATCCAAATCACCTTTCTGCAGGATTATGATTCCAGAAGGGTTGAAACCATCTGTATCTGCATCCTCAGTTTGAAGCTTAAGCCATTTCCAGCTTCCAAAAAAGTCAGCTACTCGGTCAAAGAAATTACTAGCCACCAATAGGGTGTATATGACCATAATAAGTGGATAGATTTTGTTAAACCCTTTACCAAAGAAAGGAACTGCATCATCAATGTTGCCCATCCTCTGTTTTTGCAAAATCAGAAGGAGAAACAATCATGGATTAAATATTACATAATATGATACACAATCTAGCAAAACAACAATAGTTAAGTAAATAACTAAATGATATTAGAATGAGGATGGCAAAGTATAATTTACTAAAGAAAAGCAGAAAGATAAAAGCAGAGCCCTTTCAATTTCCAAGTAAAGAACATCATCTCATTTTGAGAAATTAACCACAACGATGAGATAATGACATACAAGCATGTAGAAAAAGGACAAGCAACCGTCATGTCTACTATCAGCACTAGACCTAATTGCTTGTGAATGAAATAATGAGTGGTGAATGTTTTTAAGTGACTCGTGCGATACATGCTGCATATGCTATATGTGATATCATCCCCTGCTGCAAATGTTCAGATGGCTGCTTTTTAAACCAATGCTTTCAACATCAGTGTTAGCTACCTATTGGTGATGCTGCTCCACACCATTGTCATCTTGGTTACCTGTTCTTTTCCTGGGCTCTTTCATAGATTTCTGCTCTGATGATCCTTGTACTCCATCTTGGAACTCTTGCCTCACTCCAAAGGACCACTCATGGACTTCTAGTCTTTGATCAACCATTGCTTTTGGACCGTTCCAGTCTTTGATCAACCATTATTTTTGGACCGCGATGATAGTGTCTACTGGTAGTGTGAGACTTCAGGTATCTTCCCATTTAGGTCCCCTTCTATTCACCTCTTTCCTAGCAAGTAGTTCAAATTCTGTAGGCAGAAATTATCAACGAATGCAAAAAAATCATCTAGCAATCCATATTATGATGGGTAGTTGGCAAGCAAAGGGTCCCTATTAAAGCTTAGCTTTTCTCAGGGATTTCAAATTTTATAAACAAGTAGTTTCTTCACTTCTTGCCCAAAATATCTTTGGAGTTGCCTTCATATTCAGCACATTTGGTAACCTTGGACTTCCCTCACAAATTTGATAAGCAAGCCATGTTGTTTGTGTGTCGGTCAGAACAGGCTTGGACTGCTTGGCTGCATTGAAATCAGCTTATTTGCCTTTCACACTCATCTTCCACTTCTGGCGATATTGTTGGATGGCCAGTGCATTGTTTCACATATGACGTAACAATTGACAACTCAATCTAATTTACTGAACTATGTGGCTTCCTTCACAACACTTCAGCACTATCATCACCCACTGTCTTAGATTTTTTAATATTTTATTTTTGATATATGACATGATTCTTGTGGTGAATGAGCATCATTCTTTCCTGTAGTTTTTATCTTGATTTTAGTTCTTTTTTACCCTCTCAAGACTTTCTCGTTGCTGTCAGCTTTCCTGGGAGAAAGACAGTGATGATTATGTAGATATAATACCTTATTTGTTATCTATGTACTCTAATGGTCTGTTTATCTGGAAAGAAAAGAGGAAAGAAATGTGGAACTTGGAAGGACAGAATAGTTTAGCTTATTGTGTTTTGACAGGAGCTAGATCTCTCTTTTTTCAGATGATATCTAACTGTAGTATCCTCTTCACCTTATTTCCTCTCATTTCTGTCCAAATAAGGTCTAAGGGTCTTTACATGAAATGTTGGAATACATCTGACGTAAAATGCATGCCAGTATAGTTTCATGAAACTTTATTTTTCTCCATAACATCAGAATGACTGACCCAGTTTCTTGGTTAAAGAAAAAAGACAATAATTAGTAAAGATGGATTATAATTTTGAGCGACAAACTGCTTTACACGGCTTGCTAGAAAAAGTCAATTCATTTTCAAATCCATTTTGCCTACTTTATAGTTGCCTTTAGTTGCAAAGGAAGTCTCATGACTGGAAACATCTTAATATAATGATCTATTCAACTACCAAAATTTTCTTGCCTTCTGGACATACTATCTGCCTTTGTACAAGTGATGCATTAAAAGCAACTAACGATTCTAAAATGATAAGTTACTTCAATTAGCCCTGATTATTTTAATAATTCATAGTGTAGGACAGCAATTAAAACCTGATTGATTTCATTTACTCCCTACAAGAATTCATTTAAATTTGCTCCTTATTTGCATCTATGAGGATAATAGTAACATGATGATCAGCCACAATGTTTCATGCAAAAGATGCAGATAAGAGATGATTTACAGTAGAAGTTACCTTTTCAAAAATAGTTTTTGCATTATCGTCAAGACGGATAAGATTAAGAAAATTGTAGGAAATTGGAGCTGCATAACGAGCGACCATTCTGGAAAAACAATAAGAAATACTCAACGAATGTGATAAGATGGTCTCATAAAAAATTAAAGCAGAAAATCCTTACGAGCATATCGCAAGCAAACTCACTGAGCTAGTTTGCTTTGGAGTGAAGGAATAGAACATAAGCATTCCAATCTTGAATAGTGAATAGTACGTGCAAATGCACATATACATGAGAGGAATTAATGCAGCTATCTGCAAAGCACATCGGCAATTACTGAACAGCCCTAAACATAACATAAGCAAAGTGACAGACTCCATGAGTCAATAACAAAATAGATTTTAGAGGTACTTAAGGATCCATGGATAGAAAATTATGCCATATGTATCAAAGGCGTGTTTGAATGAGCTTCAACGGGAATGCCTCGTAATTAGACCTTGCACTCAGGTTTGTGACACAAGTTTCTTTATAGATTTCTTTTATTTATATACTGCTCCAATTCCCAACCGCAAACCACCACAAAATCAATTTTAGAGGTACTTAAGGCTCCATGGATAGAAAACTATGTCATATGTATCAAAGGCATGGTTGAATGAGCTTCAATGGGAATGCCTCTTAATTAGATCTTGCACTTGGGTTTGTGATGCAAGTTTCCTTATAGATTTCTTTTATTTATATACTGCTCCAATTCCCAACTGCAAACCATCATAAATTTAAATATGATTTTTCTCATTTTTATTTTCAATTCTGAAACATTTAAATATATTGTTCTTAACCTTTTTATTATACATAAATGACCTCCAAAACTATATATGCAATAATGGTAATTTCTCAGAAAGGTAACTTCACTGATTATATATTGCCACTAAAAACATAAAAGGCATGATGAATATAGTTGTTCGTCATCTTATGTCATGTATACTTCGTTTGCAATCACTTTCTATATTCATGATACAAATGGATGCAAAGTCATTAGAGGTTTTTCTGCATCTGATCAGTCTTTACCTGGACCAGGACTTCTTGTTTTCCCACGGCATTTATAAGAATAGAGAAGAGGGACAAGTCAACTCCACTCGGTAATAAGGTGGCCTCAGCTAAAAGGATAGCAGCTGACATGCACCCAAGTGTGACGGCCAACACTTTCTGTAGTTGCTTCTTAAGTATACAACGCCACAATAGTTCTGAAATATAATAAGTATCAATACAAAATTCAAATAGCAGCATTATATAATCATATTCCTATATAAAAATTATCATGTTAAGTTTGATTCGCAGAAAATAATTGTTCCACACATGTAGGTGGGTGGACCAAGATGTTGACTAACTAGGCTTAACAAATTTACATATTTTTTATACCAAGAACACCATACCTACTCTAATAACATAGGTGGTTTGTCATTTAACCCAGTAGCTTAAGCTATCAGGAACAAGATCAATCTTAGCATTTGCATTCTCAACAGTCAAAAATGGATCTGAAAGCTGACACAATCATACTTCTAAGTTTAAGCTTTGAATCTTCCTAAGGAAGGAAAGAATAACAGGAAAAGCTAATCCTTGGAAAAGGAACTTACCAACAATATCAAGAAAAGATCCTAGGTTTCCCCTTCGGTTTTCTCTAAAGCTTGAGGTGAATTTCCTACAACACATTATGAGGAAAGCATCACTATTTGCAAGTTAAAACGATATTATCATAAACTGGTCTATTTCATCTAATGAATCAAAAAATATATCAATTAGTTGGGCCAATTCCAATCAATGATAGCATAGGTTCCAGTCTCCTTCAAGGTAAATGCAACCAAGATGGGAATCCATGAGCAAAATGGTTCCATAGGCAACAAATTATGCATAAATGAAACATAATAAAAAAGATATCAGAGAATTGAAGACAAACCATCCATTTGAATCACGACGTTCATAATTTTTTATGGTGTCTTCAAGCTCAAGGGCTTTCATCACATAGGTCATATATTCACTGCAAAAGGTTATAAAACAATAATTAGCAATTAAAATGGAAATACATGTACTTCCATCTTGAGTTTCACAGGTCCATTTATCAGCAAACCATTTAGATCAGGGTTTTTGGGCATGGCCTCTGACCCAAATCAGCAGCTAATTAATAAGGAGTGCAAAATCTAAGGAACGTAATGCTCTGTGAACTTACTCATAATATAGTAATTATTGCAACAGCGTAATGCTTCGTGAATTTTACCAGCCTATTAATAAGTTATGAAGCTAAACTCAAACATGTATACCTTTTGTATCTATAGTATTCTTCTCGAGCTCTCCTGAGTTGGCATCTAAGTGCGGCCATTGTCTTGTCATCAGTATCATAATCCATATCATTCTCTCCCAGCCTACCGCCAGAAGGCTTGAAAGAAGGATCTTCCTTGAGCTAAAAAAGAAGCCATATCAAAATTATTGGCAAACAAATTTTCCATATTAGCATTCAGTCAATGGATTTTATTAGTAATTCTAGAAAACTTACCGTTTGAAGCAACATTTTATCAATAATATCCATATAAGGTCGTAGTGGATCACGTTTGGACATCTGATTAGATGTGGCTTGTGCAACCTATAAAGGAAATAGGGAACATAGAATATAAGAAGGCAAGATAGCAAAAGATCGTTAGATATATCCGCACAGCATGAACCGTCCAAGATCAAATAAAATCACTAACCACAATTGCATTCGAGAATTCTTGGTGAGCATTGTCAAGCTTTATAGCCATTTTTGCAACCTTGTGTGAAAGGACCTTCTGACGATAATTCCAATCTGCATTCCTCCAGATGCTTTTTGGGATTTCACTAAGACCAAAACCAAGTAGAAATGCACCAGTCACAAGCCCAAATGTATTTGAACATGCCATGGCTAAGCCCAAAATACCAACACCCCTGTTACAGGAGTAATTAACTTTTTTAGATAAAATTAAGGGGTATTAGAAACAAACCATGATGAAAATAAAAGTTAATTCACACCAGAGCATTTTAAATAAAATCATAGGTTGGTATATTATTGGCATTCCATTTCTATGAAGAAGATTGTTAACTCTTTTTCTAGTAATACACTATGATGAATATCAAAAGGATACAAATTTCTTTTGCTTTAACCAAGACTGAGAAGAGACTGTTTCTATTATGTATGCATAGATATTAATAACATCAGAGGAAAATGTTAGAACCACAGAATATAGACAAAGCCAATGTGGCAAACATAAAACTAAACATGAGATGCTGAAAAACATCAGATATATCTTACAACTATATAAGAAAATACATGGTAGATTATTTATTCAAAAAACTAAGTTTATCTTAGTAAAAAATTCAAAAGCATAAGTATCAAATATGATGTATGACATGGATGCAAGTGTTTCATATATTTATTTGTTTAAGGATAAAAGGCTGCATACTTTAGATACATATCCTCGGCAAAAGGTCAGAACCAAACTACATGAAGAAATGGACTAAATTCAAAAGTCACAGTAAAGATAGACTTTGGGAAAAAAAACTAGCTTTGATGCAGAAAATAGGTTTTAATTATTTTTAGATCATTTTTTGTGCCGTTGCCTTTTTTATCTTTTTTCTCTTCTTGTATTTTATCATTTTAATTGAGGAAGAGAGAGACCAAAGAACACTTGATTAGCAATAATAAAACAAGATAAAATTCATTTAAATAAAGATGAGGATATAGTAGGAGATTAAGCCCAATAGCGTAGGAGGATCTATATAGCCGATCTCACTTAATAGGATAAATGTTTGGTTGTTGTTGTTGTATTTTATGTTGTGTTATATATACTACAAATAAAACAATTTGAAAATTCCATGGAACTTTACTCCTGCATAAGTTCAACCAATTTGGTCCTATCATGATTTCCAATCTTTCTCACTTCAAGAGAGAGAAGGTTACATCTTAGGGCAGCACCAAGTCTCAACTAGAACAGAAACAAGGGTTTCAGAACATAGACTCATCCAGTACAGTTGAAAGCCTCTACAAGTGATAGCAATAGAGTGTAATGAATGGTGATCAATCCTACATACCTACCAACCAATTGGAGAATGATGCTCTGTCTTCCTCACAAAACTGAGAGAAAGAAGTCAGCATTAAGGGAAAAGCAAGACCATGTACCCTCCTTATTTCTCCTCCATGGCCAGTCAGGGACTCTCTTTATTCTTTAATGCAACAATAAGCAGGCACAGTTTGGCCAATAATTGAAGTCCACCTTTTTAGCCTAAAAATGAATGATCCTGTAATTAAACTTCCTAGAGACAGTGTGCACTGTTCCCCAAAATCTCCAAAGCTTATCAGGGGACTATCATCATCATCATTGAACCATATTCGTCCCAGCTATTGGGGATTGGCCACATGGAGTATATCCCTCCATGGAGCACTAATATTCAAATCAAGTAAATCCACTATTCATTACATTCATTTAAGTCTTTAATCTCTCTCTCATGTTAGAATATATTGAGCACCTTATGTCAAGTTTGTTCTAATTATTGGTATCTGCTACATAAATCTTATCACTTCATTGAGCTTTATGCAATGTTACAACACTAGTAATGTACAAATTAAAAAAAAAATCTCATGAGTGACAAAATAAAGCTTTCTTTCATCTCCCTCTACAGCAGACACCTCTTACTCTAATTGACTCAACTCATTTAATTAGAAATTCAAAAGGCATATGCAGATAGTAGATCATTGACTTACTGCATAGCGCATATATAATATGCAAGGGCATATGGAGTCAGTATTAAAATTATTAAAAAGTAATTATAATATCTGACATATAGACAAGAAAGTATATTAATCAACACGCCCAATACATATTTCACATAGAAAAAAAATATACGTCAACCATGTAATGCAACAATGAATTTTAATCAATGAAGTAGAATAGATCATATGTATCACATATTCACATGCATAAAAATTAATATCTTGTGTGCTTAGGTCAATTTAGTTCAATCTAAACCCCAAATTTTTTCATCTATCGGCATGCATCTAGTTTAGATCAATGTAAACCCATGTTTTTAACTAGAGAAACTTTATTCGCCTTTGAATATGTTCATACCATCTCAACATATTTTCTTCCATTTTCTCAATCTATGGACGTTATACTTAAATGCTCTCAGATATTAACATTTTTCATTTAATAGTTTTTAGTAACTCCATGTAACCGTCTTAGCATCCATAATTATCTCTACTAGAACATAGAACTTTTAGTAAGACAAAGATCCATAAAATAAAAGAATCAAATGAAAAAAAAAATGCTTGACATATCATTTGACACCAATATTCCTGAAAAGTTACACAAATACAAAGCAAGAAAAGTACCTCATGATTCTCAAAAAGGAAATCCCTAAGTACTTATAGAATGGCATGAATTTTTACTGACTTGGTATTGTTGGATTTATCTAAAGAATTAAAGAAGAAATGCAAAACAATCTAATAGGTTATATGGTACTAACCAATCCCTGTGCATAATGATGAGTAGAATAAGCCCGATAAGGCCAATGGATCCCACAACTATATAAAAGACCAAGTTCACATGCAAGCTTGTCCTCAATCTTTCTTTGACTGTGAAATCACCAGCGTCCTCATAACCCTGAATAGTAGGAACCACAGCCCTGCTTAGAGAGATAAACATAACTTAAAAATCTTGACTATAAACATGATTGTAAATAAAATACAGATATCTTTAAAATGTAATTAAAAATATAAACATTTTTTTAATTATTTGAAGGCATAAGTTATTAGCTGTCAATATATGTGCCTTCTAGAACCCAGCGGCAGCAAGGTCTAGAATGCCAACCTATTACCAAAACCCTCTCAGACTTTCACCTAGCAAATTGTGTAATCCAAAAGAATAGTCTACAATATACAAATGTACAAATGCCTTGAGAAGGGCGGGTGTTGACCACTGGGAAGCCATCAAAATAGAAGTGATTGGCCAGTCACTCTGCAATACCAATTAGATGCTAAATATTGCCCTATAACTCCTGATGAATGCAAGTGATTGGTTGCTCACTTTGCATAATATCAATGAAGCACTACTGACTAGGTCCAAATTAGTGCCCTCCGATTCTCCGCGCTGATAAGTTAGGTCATAAGTCAAAATAAAAGCAATTAGACATCGACCAAGATCCTGCACAAAATAAGATATTCCTGTTCCTAACCTATACAAGTCTTACAGTCCAAAGCATTTGTACTGCAGAACGGAAACACAAGAAATTGCACAAATCATAAGAGGAACCATAGATACATTGAGAGGACTTAATGCAGCTTACCATGTCAGCAAAAATGTACTCCAATATGACCAACTCCAAAAGAAAGCAATGCCTCCATTGTAGTGTCCAATAATTGTCTGCAAATCAATGAGGTTATGGTTCTCAATTAAAAAAAACAGAGAGAATAAAATAGACCTTTTACAAACACATACACACATATAGTAGACAGTTCTGTACTATTGCTATAGCCTGGCTGTGGTAACTTCTTTATTGAGGAAATAAAAAGGCAAACAGATGTATGGAACCATCTTACGCTACCATCAGTCATACCATAGGCACAGACATCCTCAATCTAGAATAACTAGATATGATCTCGGAGATGATCAAAAAAGTTTGAGGATGAAATAATCCAGGAACTGTAACCTCATGCAACAAGTAATTCTAGTGTCGCCAATAGAGTTCAACAATCTAAAATTAAGAATTATTCAGGCAAAAAAGAAAGATAATGTAAATTACGAATGGAGTATATTCAATCTTAGGCACATTCAGCAGAGAGAATTGAGTTGGGAAAATTAGGTCAACCTAAAATTGTATCTGCAAATGACAAAAAAAAAATGTTGGTGTCTACATGTACGGTTGCCCGAATCACCAGAAATTTGCAAATATGCACGAAGACGGGAAAACAATAAGGTTCAGCTTTTCCGTGATATCAAATTTTACGAAGTCATTCAATTTCTTCTACCAACAGCAATTACATTAAAGACAACAAAGTGACCTCGGTAGTCGGTACAACATCAAGCTGCAGTTTCGTGCTTCCGATTCTACAGATTAAATCAATTGCGAAAATCTAAAAACAATAATAAAATAACAATACACGACAGAAAAATAGGAGAGAACAAAAATTCAAAATCACCGTATTCAGCATGCCATGATCCAAAAAAAACAGATCTCGACCAAATCGGATCGTGAACTTTGATTGTATCGAATAATTGAATAAAACCAAATGGGAGGGGGAGGGGGAAGGGGGGGATGATATTGAGTGAGGAGAAATCATACGGTCCAGATGTCGGCGGGGACGAGGATGATGATGGAGAGGGAGCAGAACCAGGCGTATCCAACGGTGAGGACAACGTATCGGGGCACGTCCGGGCCTGCGAAGTAGCGCAGCGTGACGGTGACCATCCCCAGGGTGAGGGGGAGCGAGATCAGGTAGAACACCCACATCTCGACCTCAAACTCTCCACCGCCTCCTCCCTTCCGTCTCCGTCGTCGTCGATGCCTCCCTCCTCCTCCTCCTCCTCCTCCTCCTCCTCTGTGCGATCTCTTCGATCTTCGATCTTCTCCTCGTTCCGCGAGAGGTGGAACGGGTGGGTCAAGGAGGAGCGGACCAGATGTGAAGGTGGAAGAGCAAAGAAAAGAAAAGCACGGAACGAAGACAAAGGATTATTTATATTTTGCTTCAAATACTTTCCATATTTGCACATATACCCTCCTTGCTTAAATGTGTTAACATGGTGAATCGAGTTAGGTTCAACCAGATCAAGAGGGCCAAGGCACACGATGAGACTTAGTTGACATGATACATCGAGTCAGGTTTGACGGTCTTATGTGTCCACTGGGTCAAAAGGTTATAACGCATCACGGAACTTATTTAGCATAATAAGTTGAGTTGGATTTCACGTGGTAAAAGATGACTTATTCATTTCGGGTATTTTTTCATCATCGGTTCACATGAAGGGATGAAAGTTAAGAAATTATTCTTTCGAGATTTTATTTTTATTTTTATATGACAATCTATCACTAAGTATCAATTTGATTATGTCCATGGATACAATGTTAAATCGGATTTCATGATAATTCTTACCATGATTCATCCTCCGTAATTTAAGAGACTCATAAGTCGACAAAGGAGCACAATTTGAATATGACCCATGATGATCAAAGAAAGAAAAAAAAGCACAATTTGAAGAAGACAACGAGGAGTTGGGAGGAAGACAAGAAAAGAATGTTTGTTGTGTTTGGTTGTTGCTGAACAGAACATGGTTTTAAACTTTTTAAAGGAAATTATTATAGATTTAATTTATAGAGTGAATAAAATATTAATATTTTAAAAAATGATTAATA
>JBBUKS010512287.1:0-13337 GCA_038050645.1 Hedychium gardnerianum | reverse complement strand
GGCAGGTGGGCCAAAGGGGGCCCACATGGGCGCCTCCCTCCACGGGAGTCGGACAACATATTTGATATATATATATATATATATATATAATTGGAGCCAGGAAAATTGCTATCCCCATTCTAGAAGCCAAGAGGCATGAAGGATGTGAATCCAACACTTTAGTACCAACAACTACATAGTAGTAAAGTATCTTTATCGATGGTTTTACAATTTCTAATAAAGAATTTTGTTCATTCGTGAGATTGTGCCTCATAGAGTATAATTTTTCTATATTCCAGCTCATGTGTAATCTCTATTCTGGCTGTAGCTCATGATGATGTTTTCTTTTTCAGGTATCGAAAGTTTCTGATGTTTTGTCTGTGGGACAAGAGTTGTCTGTGATGTGCATTGGGCAGGATATCAGGGGGAACATCAAACTCTCTTTGAAGGCTACTATCCCAAAGAAAGGTTCTCTGGATAAGCAAGATCCTGTTCCTGCAAAACAATCAGCGAACGTCGGGGTCTCACCATCAGAAGACGTAGCCACCTGCACAGAAAGCTCGACTCCGTCAATACTAATACGGAGTGCTGCAGAGTGTGAAGCTCAGGAACATGCTGCTGTTCAACATACCAAAGCCAAATCTCGAAAGCGCGTCAGCTCTCCTAGGCCTTATGATCCATCCTCAGAGCCTCAAAACCTTGAGGAGTCAAGTTTGAAGAAGAAGAAGAGACAAAGCAAGAAAGAGAAAGAAAAAGATGTTTCCAATGGAACCAAACGTAAGGCTGGTACACGAAAAAGTGTTTCCCACTCCGACGATGGAGACGAGAAGTCTAAACCCAGTGCACAAGCGCAATTGCTGAAGATTGGTGATAGACTGCCAGCAAAGGTATATCAGATCCGCACGCATGGTCTTGTACTTGAACTAAGTAGTGGAATACGAGGAATGTACAAATTTGAGGTACTCTCTTTCTCTAGCACAAATTTTCTTGGTACAGTAAATTTCCTTTGTAGGTTGTTCAATTGCACACGGTCTTCTCGGCCTGCTCTTGGTTTGTAGGTTGTCTATTGCAATTTGAACTGTTTTCATTGGTTATAGATTTTCATAATGTTTATGCTATTAGAAACCACTAAATGGTTCGGTTTTGGGTCTCAGGTAAATGGTAGACGGGATTTCGAGGTAGGTAAAGAGCTTCAGGTGAGCTGTTCAAGCTTTTCTATCAAGGGAATTCCAGTGTTTTCACTGTCAGAGAATGAGTGATATTGCGGCCAAACCTTCAACTATCAAAAGTCGTTAAGAAATTTTGCGGCCAATAATAAGTTTAGCCAGAGGGAACCCGTTTATCAATCTCGACAGACTCAGATCATCAAAATCTACAACATCAGAAAATGGTAGGAACTGAATGAATCAACAACTGTCGATAAATTAAACGTCTACTGGAAGAGGATCTTTGGATTGTATCTTCACAACTGCTTCACTCATCCAGCATACACTTTTATTATTGATTCGACATTTTCTTGATTGCTGCCAAACATTTTTGCTCATTTTGACTTGTTTAGCTTATTCTACTCATAAACCTGACCAACTTACTCTGGCTCGAACATCTTTTGTCTGGCCGCTTGATCTGTTAAGGCTTGCGAATGCAAATCAAATGGAGTCGCATCCCAACAATGAACTCCTTCCTCTCCTGCTAGTTCTGCATCTGGCAAGAGAATTATGCTTGACAGCTGCAGGGAAGCAGGTACTCGAGCAATGGCTGCCTTTGATCTGCCATGCTCTGGTAGCTGCCATGGACATCGCTGAGGCGACGACGATAGCTAAGGAGACACTTCTTTTCCATTACATTATTTATTTTAAGATAACTAATTCTTATTTTGTTTGTGCATCATACATAAGCTTGCCAATGGGGCACTTCTTTTCCTTTACTACTCTAACAATCCCAAGTGAAGCTGTAACTTGTGGAACATTGCCTTACTTCTTGGAGCAGGTCCTTAAATTCAAATGCCCATTTATCATTTGGATACAACCCCAAATGATATCAGCCGAAGAGAGGAAGATCATTTTAAACTCTTTCATCCTAAGTCCTTGATGCATGTACAACCCACCATCCTCCTAAAATTCCAAGCATGCTCAGCTTTGTATCCCTCAATTCGACTGTCGCAAAGCACAAAATCTTGTAATCTTCCACCTTGATGTTCTTGTATCCATACTGTGAAAATGGCATAATTATCAATTACAACTGTTAGTACCAAGTAAATCGCAACTGAGGATATGGCTAAACATTTTCGACTTGTTTTAGTTCCGTTTCGTCAAAGTAAAGGCCTTCAGAAAACAAGATTTTTAATGGAAGTTATATATGTAATATGTAGGCTCTGCAATGATATAGTATTTCGATTGAAATTTTGCAACACTTTCCGAAGCTAGAGTAACTAAGACAAGTCTCACCTTTGATCTCGGCCATATAGTATTTTGATTCTCTCTCTGATGCAGCTGCAACATAAACTTTGAAGTGTAAGACAGAGATATTTATTAAGGTAAGGGGAAAAAAATATATAGCTGAGCATTGGATCTTAGAGAAACATTCAACTATACACCTCCAGTGTTCTCACTGAATGGATTTCATTTAAATGCAGATATCAGATATGCTACCAAGATGAATCTATCAACGACTTTTAGCCACAACTCATTGGATAGTTAAAAGAGTTTAATCTTTAAAAGTGAAAGTATAAAGGATAGAGAGGACCAAAGAAAACAATAGTGAATGTACTAAAGAATAATTTAATTGATTTGAATATTATTAATGATATAGCCTTAAATAGAGCTCAATAGATGAACCCTAAATTGTTGGGACAACCTCAACTTGAAGATAATGATGATTAAAGACTTGTTTTTCATATTGTAAAAACTATAAATTCTCATGTTATCTCTGATCTCTATTCATCTTCAATATCGTTCAAGATACATCTAAATTCATCTCAAGTCTTGTATTGTCGACTGGTTTGAAGCATAATACAAGAATGTTAAATAACCAAAAACAAATCATTAACATCCTAAAGGCAATTAACAAGTGTTCTCTTGCAAAATTAACCACTGCAAGATTACTGTTTTAGCTGTGAAATTCTAAAACCAACAAAATCCAAATGAATTGTATGACTATGATCCATTGGAATGTACAAGCAGGAAACTAAACAAAAGCAAGAATGATGGCGCAGAAAACTCACCTGCTCGAGAAACATATAAATTGACAAAGGGTTTGGCCGTGAACTAAACAGGAGAAGAGCTACATTTATGAAAAGTGTGAGCGGATGTCTCCATCCCAACAGCACTGTCATGACAAGAACGGCAGGCAGCTGAATTTTTCTTACAATTCTGAACATGGGACGCAGTTTGTCTTTCGGTCGTCCTGAAGGTGCTGCTAACTCTACTTCGTCATTGATAAAATCTGCTACTTAACTAGTTAATTTAAATATACAACCTCCCTTGAGTTCTATATAATATGAAATGTTAGCATGAGAATTAGAATCTCACTGAACAGCTTACCATCGAAAGCATGTAATGTAGAAGCTTGGTGATTTATCATTCCGCTAGCAAATGCTAATCCGAATACGCTGCTGGATAAAGATTTCTTTCCTAAAAGAGTATCAACAATATAAATATGAGATGATCATGTCTCAATACAAACTATAGAGAAAACTTGTTCTATTTCAGTTGGGAAGCTGAGAGTTTAGACTTTAGAGAAAATTCAAAACTTCTTGAACACCTAGAAGAGAACTTTAGGATTAAGGGTTTAGAGTTTATTCCTCCGGAAGGCTTTTGTAACTGATGAAAAAGGAACAAAACATTATCCTCTCGGAATTATCGTTGTTCTGCTTTATGAGCGATCTGAACATCCGCATTTTGGTGTAAGAATGATGCAAACTAGATCACAAACTGACAAGACTATGAATAGGGTAAGGCATGATGTTACGGCCAACTCAACGAATAGATCAACTATGTGGAATTTAGCTGAAGGGAATAGCTACAAGTTAAAAGGGAAGAAGTCACCAACCAAAGCATCTTCCGAGAGCAACCATCCTCCTCTTGACGAACTCAAACGGCGGCTGCGAGCGATTTGGCGAAGTAGGCAGGATCCGCCACTTGCTCCGACTCCTCGGCAACCAGTAGGATGCTCCCGGCGCTGATAAGTTGAAGCAAATAATTTAGGGTTCACGAGATCACGAGGAGCTGCCGATCTTAACTTACTTGGAGATCCAGAGAAAAGCGAGCGAGGCAGCCAAGGCAGGGAGGTGGAGGTGGCCTTTGCTATGCCGCTGCTGCGGCGGAGGGAGGAGAGAAGCAGCGAGGAGCGAGCGGCCATTTCCTTCTCCTCGTCTCCCTTCTCTTTCGCTCGGCGGTCGAGTGGGAGATGAACCGGTTTGGCGAGACTTAAAAAAAAAAACCGAATCGAGTTAAATAAAATACGGCATTTGTAGGCGAGTTTCGATATTACCCATTAAGTACACAACTTTTTCTCTTATTGCCAATTATTTAGTCGATTATTAATCTTATAATTTTTTTTTCATATGACTTAAAAATAAATTATAAAAATACCTAAAATGAACATAATCATAATTATTATAATTATATATTTAAATCACTTTAAATCAAAATCAATATATTCATAAAAACCTTCATATTTAGGTCATCCAATCTAAATTTAATAATATAAATTAAAAATAATAAATTAAATTAGGAGCATCTTTAAATTTTTATTCTATTAATTCAAAAATTCATCATTCTAAATTTACATTATCAAATTCAATTTTAAGAGCATAGATATATAAAAAGATTTTTAGGAATATATTAATTTTGATTTGAAATTATTCAAAAGTTTTTAGATTATTTGAAAATTAAAAAATTTAATTTTTTTAACAAAGAAATCTTAAGAAGTCATTAATGATATTAATCAATAAATATATTTATTTTAAATTTTATAATCAGTTTATAATAAATTTTATGAGTGCTTATAAGTTTAACAATTCATTATTCTCAATTTGAGAATATAAAATAAGAAGATTATTAAGAGTATATTAATTTTAATTTAAAATAATTTTAAAATTTTTTTAGTCCATCATTCAGTTTATTATAGTTGGGTATGTCATTTAAATGATACTGAAATTTTCTTTACGCGATTAAATAAATTGCTTAAATAAAATATTTAATTTAAAATAAAAAAATATTATTGAGAATAATTTTTTCCTTTTATAGATACGAAATAAATTGCATCTGGGCGGCCACGGAGAACCGCCGTGTTCTCAACTACTTGAGAAATGGAATCGTCCGCGGCGGGGGCTTCCTACGGCCAGCTCCTGGAGAAGACGCGCCTCCCGGCGCCCTCCTTCCAGCGCCTCGCCGTCACCACCCTCTTCCGCAAGCTCCGCTCCGCGTCTCCTCCTTTCGGCATCGACTCCGCTCCCGCCGCCCGCGATGCCCTCGCTACCTGCCTCGCCTCCCCTGCCGCCCCCGTCTCCGATCAGGCTGTCCGAGAGCTCTGCCTTCTCGTCAAGGAAGGACTCCTCACGGCATCCCAAGGCCTCATTGAGCTCCACGCCGCGCTCGAAGGCTGCCCTCCTGGCTTCGTCCCGCTCTTCGTCAAGGGAATCGGCTTCCTGGTCCGTTTCGCCTCCTCCGCCGATCCCTCTTGGGGCTGCAGATTTGACCCCGTTGAGCTGCACCCTTTCGTCAAGGCAAGTGAAGCTTTCTTAACTTATACTTCTGTGGACAGTCTTTGAGTTAGCATTTACCTGATTATCAACTTAAGCATGACCAAATGACTCTCCTGGTCCCAAGGAATGGCTTGTGCAATCTTTGGGATAACAGGATTTCACATATCCACCACTTGATTATGCCTGAGCCACTAAGCAGTATGGATGAGCTACCTGATTTCGCGGGATGACAGGACTGTGGGATGACTAATGGAGAATTAACTGTTCTGTGAGACTGTGACTGACAAGAAGTAATGCTTCAGCTTGAGAGGAGACATAATGGTGTGGCTGACTAGGTGAAGGCACTCTTCGAGGTTGAAAGGTGGTAGCAGATATGGCATTAGACCATGACAAGAGGGCAGTAATAACTGGACCAAGAAATATGCATGATCTGATGGATCCAACCAGAATAGATCACCTTGCCTTCGGCTTCCACCTTCTCTATTTTCATAGAATTAGAAGTTATTCAAGAGTCCGAGTGCGGATCCAGGCCATATATGAATCCCAATTGGTGGTCCAGATCATATTAAAAAGGAGGGACGTTAATGTTCAAGAAAATGAGATTTTGTAATAATTCTCAGAGGAAGAGAGTATCTTTTAGTTTCATGACCTCTTTAAAGGAGAGTATCTTCTAGTGTCATGACCTCTTTCCAACACCAGTGTAAAATTAGGTCTATAAGTAATTATATAATAATTTGTTTGTCTTAAACCAAATTTGAATTTCATTATTGTTATAGAGGGCATTGATGTATATATTAATTATTTCACAAACTTGTAAGACTAAGCTTATGGATATATGCTTATATTAGTTTCTAATTATTTGGTTTTACACCAAATTAAACTGAAAAATAAAGAGTTGAAAATTTCTATTTGTCCATGAAAATATACTTGAAACCAAGCCTTATGGAAAAACTTTGTTATTTTACTCCTTAACAGCAGTGTCACTCCTAGTTCCCTGTTGATTTATTCTTGGTAATATTTTATTTGAAGTTTCTTGGTGGTGCTTGATTGCTCATTGGTTGCTTCATTGCTTGAAATCTTCAGACATGTTTCTAGTTGCTTTCCTTTTTTTTAATAATCTCTTTTTTGGTGGCAGGTACTCTTATGTCGAGTAGAAGTGCACCAGGAACTCATTAACCAAGTTTTGCTATATATAGTGCAAAGCAAATCACTTGGAATGGTGACTGTCATAGTATTCTTGAGGCCGTTTCTCCTGTTCTCGATTCTTCATACTTCCTCTACCACATCATCATCTTTTACACGTGATTTGATATCTTCAATAGCATCGATCTTGTGCTCATTTCCATCGGAATCAATTGCCATATTGAAACTTCTTGTAGGGTGCCTAAAGTACTTCCCCCACACCAATGATGA
Organism: Hedychium gardnerianum; assembly: GCA_038050645.1. NCBI lineage: Eukaryota > Viridiplantae > Streptophyta > Magnoliopsida > Zingiberales > Zingiberaceae > Hedychium > Hedychium gardnerianum. The sequence continues at coordinate 6,241 of JBBUKS010512287.1, read as the reverse complement.
GGTAAGATTGTTCAAAATTTCATGCTTTGGCATTTCTTTTACCTATTGAATGTTCTTAAAGTTTTTTTTGATGGGTAAATGAGTATGTATACTAATCAAAAGTGACGTACATCCTTGATCAGGCATACCCAATGCATGTCCAAGCTATGAACATGTAGTCAGTTCTGACCAGGAGTTAGAAATGAATAGATGTTCAAGGTTCTATGAAATTTGAACAAAAATAATCCCTCTCAAAAAGACATCTGTTCCTAGCTGCCCATACTTGTCAATATAATTCCAGTGCCACAATCCTTGTGGGTAAAGCATTTCTAAAATTATCAATTTACTTGTGCTTTTATAACGAATTATTTCCAAGCTGGTGGTTTGCTGGTTTTCTTTTGTTCCAGTGCTCATTCTTAATTGCTGTAGCTGTGATGAGAGAATAATATAATCTTGTTATTTTTTATTTTCATCGTTTTCTTTTATGCTTCTCAATTTTTGTTGCTCACAATCATAATCTATCTTCTTCTACCAGGAATCTGAGTGCTTGTTGGTTTCTGCTGAATATTTGGTCGATGCACTTGTTGTGATTATGAGGCAAATGAGTTGTTCAATGGTACTCCTTCCCTGCAATCTTTAATATTCTAGGAACTTTTAAGCCATTTATCATAGTTTCATAAATTTAATTCAGTCAGGTTTGTCATAATCTCCACCAGTTGTTTTCCACTTACTGTAGTCATTTGAGAAAATGCTTTCCATGTAGTTCCTCATCTATCGTTGTTGGCAAGGCGAGTGTATAAAAATCAGGATGTAGTGTTGTGTGATTCTAGGTTAATCACTTATTAGGATTCTTGCTTTCCACTGGAAGAAAGTGAAATAAACCCATTGCATTATGTTCTTGGTGGTATATAAGTGTGGTACAAATTAGAAGTACCATAACATTCATCTAGTAACCAAACTAAATGGAGCCTTCCTGCTTGAGGATCATTCGAAGAGAAATACAATTTGGATTCATTTAATCATGATCTGGCCTAATAATGTACTGGATTGGTTAATAATAGCCATGTTCTTGTTGCCCATCTATCATCATAATCCCCTTCCACCTCAGTGGGACTGATCAAGGAGCTATACTTTTTTTTTTTTTGAATTTTTGTTATTGTAAACTATTGAAATTCAATTTTATGGATGTGAAAAAGGACAATTTCAGTCTTTATGTAGTTGCCATATGTAACTGTTGGATTTTTAAGTACCGCAACAAAGCACATTATAATTTGAATTTGGAATAGTGTAAGTATGCTTTATTTCCGAAATCTTAGACAAGTTTGTTTGCTCCACAGGGATTATATAGTAGGTTTAGTCACATCTTCAGGGAGCTTCATGTGCTTACAGCTTACCTAAACACAATAATTGATTCCGTGAAATCACCTAAATGTATGTCTATTGTTAGATCTGTGCATCTGGATGCAGATTTCTTCTTTCTGAAGTTACTACCTTTTTAGTCTGGAAACATATCATGCTAATTGACCATAACATCTTTGCAGATAAACTCTGATGCCACTGTTTGTTGTAATAATCTGCTAGAGAATCTTTTGTCTTTGTGTATTCTCCCTGGTAAGCCTTGGGGTGGAACTGAAACTATTCTTGAACTGTCAAAGCGTCTTGTGGCAGCACAAAGAGAGCTTGGTTTGCCATTTTTGTCTGAGCATGCTATGGTTACTGTTTTTGTTTCCATCGTACTTTCCAAGGTGGAATTTGAACATGAGCACCTCTCTGCTTTGAAGCTTTTAACTTATCTATACAATTGGAAGAATGAAAGCGGTGCGCATCTTTCTCTTTTTTTCGTCATTGAGATTCTCCTATAGATGATAGTCCCATTGGTCAGTTCAATCTGGAAGTTTCATTTTGTCCTTTTGTTTTTTGACTGCTTTATAAGATCATGCGATCAATGTAATTGACTTCCCTAGTTTACCATAAATAGAAATGTATGATAAACAAACTGTGGCTGAATTTTTTCTGACTTTATGTTTTATTATCAATATGTTTTTTAGCAACTTGAAATATTTGTTTGAAATCAAACTTGGAGGTTGAATAAGGCGAGTAAACAAATTGAACATTTTAATACCTCTCTTTTAAGGGATAGCATGCTATAAGTCATATTGTTGATTTATTTCCCACAATAGGCATGTTTTACTCTTTTGACTTTTTGATCCATGGTGTTTGCCTGAATTATTGTTGAATTGCCTGATAACAACTGTTAAGAAGATTTATTATGTATGCAGAAAATAACAACAAAGGAACCTTTTGCTACTATGGTGAAGAGCTTCTTTACATTTTCCCTCTTATCAATCTTTTGTCTTCTCCTTCTCGATCTGTTAAAACTTTAGCATCTCAATTACTTTCAAGAGCCACCAGAATAGTTTTGGACTTGGCTGTTGATCTGGGAAGTGTTCAGATTCCTCCTGCTCAAACCTCCATGGGACTGGGATCTGTTCTTCTAAGGCTTTGGCATCATCTTTGGTTCCAGGTTAGATGCTTTTCCTTGCTGTAATAACTCTAATTATCTGTTATATCAAATTGAGTTTAATCCTTATTCCTTAGAACTACTGATAGGAAATTAAAGCTATCAGTTCCCATTCAACAAAAGACCAATATATTTCTCAGTTTCTCTTCCAACTTATTATTTTCTTTATTTGTATTTATTCATCGGTACTGGTTTTTATTACTTGCTGTTCCTGTTTATTGAAGCATGGTTAAATGTAATAATTTGACAGAGGATATGTTTTTCTTCAACTTTCAGACTGACACCATATGATATATACAAAACGTCAAAATCAGTAGTTCCTTATGTCACCATATATTGCTAAATGGTCTTAGCAAGGCAATTTTTTTGACCTAGCTAAGTTGATTCCATGCTTATGAGTTTGATGTTAGTTGAATATGATTTGATGTTGACATACCCTTTCATGTAGTTATGCATACTGTTTATTGAATTTAGTATCTACAATAGTTCAACATAATATCAGATTCAGTATGAGTACCTATTACCAATATGACACTTTGTTTAGTTAGAGTTTTTGCTTGTGGTTAAGCACTGGTTTTGGCCTTGTGTTGCGTTTCCAATTCAGGTGTGAGGGAGGGGTTAGTCAAAGAGTGTGAGAATGAGAATACTAAGAACTGGTAAAATTAACAGAATTTGTAGTACCCGTGCACACTGGCACCAGCTAATCCTAACTTATTTTTGTATTCTAGATCTTTCATATGTGCAATTCAGTTAATGCTCATCTAGCTAGCATAGGTTATAAGCCACACTTGACATAGCTTGAATATGTATGTGGTGCACACTTGATCATACAATACCCAACAAGTGTGGCATGCAATGACAGAGGACAACGCCAATGAAGTGTCAGTCATCACTCTTCCAGGTTCCAACTTTTAAAACACCAGTCTGATGCCAATCTCAATAATTCATTGAACCAGTAAATATCATATTGTTTTTCCTGCACAAAACGAGTAAGAATTTAAGAGCTTTTATTACTGTAGTAGATGCATAGTGCCATACTGTCCATTATCGACACTAAGCACCAGCTACTTCAATGAATATTTACCAATAGATCAATTGATAGAATTGTTGCAAGCATGTTCAACACTGGGCAAAATAATCTAGATCCTTGATTTTCACCAACTAGACTCCTAAGTGAGGTGCTTGAGCTATGAGCTATGATTGACTGTCTTAGTTTGGCCTTCAGTTGGTACTCTTAAATGGACTACGTTGTGCATTTATTCAACTTTTTTGCTAACTCTCTCAACAAGTATTATGTTTGTTTCTATTTTCAGGAGCAATTTTGTTCTCCGTGTTCATTTCTCATCGGAGATGGTGGCAATTTCCATTCTGGGCATAAACTGAATTGCAGGGAAAAAATGTATTGGACTTTCCAACTAAAAGAGTATCTGTCAAGTGCTGCAAGTCAGAATTTTGGCTCAATCCCTCAATTGCCAGAAAGTTTCTTCAGAGGTTGTTAATTTGTTATTATGCCACTTTAGTTACTTCAGCATGCTTTTGAGTTTGGTTACCTTCTTGTTCTTCTCAAATCTGATTATTTGGAAAGTGTAGCACATTGATTTTTGTAACATAACATCAGTTTCTCCTTTTCTTTTTTGTAGGATCTACTTCATTACTGAGCTCTATGGCTTTCATTTTGCTCTTTCATCCTAGATTTAGAGTGTCTGCTGTTGACTCTTTGGCAGCGATAAGTTCATTAGACCATAAACTGGGTATTCCTTTTCTGTTAATGGTTCTCTTCCACAGTAATATGCTATGCAGAAATGATTGTAGCTCTCCTGAGTTATTTGTAAGTCAGCACTTAGTTTCATGCAATTTTTTGTCTGCAGAAAATTGCAGTTGTAAAGAAACACTGTGATGGAGCTACTAAACTATAATTTGTCTCTTTAAACTAGATTTAAAATTGCATGAGATAATCAGAAGCTGAGATTGGTATTATTTACATCTGCACTTTCTTTTCCACTTTTGCTGCTAATCTGTTCTTTTAGTTGTTGCCACCAGTATTGTCTTCGATTCTTTCCAAATATACCTGTCTCACTATTTATGCTTATCATCATTATTTTCTTAGGAACCATCACTAGTATTTCTCCTGCTGCCTACTTTGTCATATTGACATTTGTGTTTGATGTAGCTATATAAGGTCTTCCTACTGTGGTTTGCTAAGAGATATGGATGACAGTTACTTTTTGCATTATGTTATCAGTACAGCAGTATTATCTGGTGGTGGAGACCCACAAACTATTTTTATTGGTTCTGTCATCTTTTTCTTTTAACAGGACCAATTATGATCATTCTGAGTTATATGCTTCTACCTCATCAAATACAATTATCTTTTTCATTATTTGGATTATATCATACACAATGTGCTTACATGATTGAAGATGATCTGTAAAATTGTTTATTTATTTCCTTGAATTATTTCCTCCACAATGCTCTTCAATGCTGAATCATTTCTTCAATTTAGTTAAAGGTTATCTCTTTTTCTTTTGCAGATTAGACTTTTGGAAATGCTTCCATCACTTGCCACACATTCTACTATGGCTCCACTTATTTTGCAAACCTTGTTGCCAATGCTTCATGCAAATTCAAAGCCGTACGTTACCATATCTTTTTTTTTATGTTCCAATATCATAATTCAGGCATGCTTTCTTCACATCTATTATATCTGGAATAATGGCAAAAGTAATGGTGAAGTTTATATTACATGCAAGGATTAAAATCTTACCCATGCCGAGGTTTCGGTCCTTGACCGGAACGATATAGTTTCGGTACCGTATGTGCTGTCGATATGGTTTCGATATTTTTTAAATATAAAATATATTAACTAAAAATAAAAAAATTAATCTAAATATTTAAAAAAATACAAAAAACATAAAAAAATTAATTTTGTAAAATATATATATATATATTAAATTAATGTGATAGTTTTATTAGGGTTTAATTAAGCCTATTTAAATTATCCCAACTATAGCTAAGAATTGATTAATGTAAGTTATTTAATTAAAAGCTAAGTTTCTTCTTCTTGTTCTGCCTTTTTCTTCTTGTTTCGCGCCTTGTTTCCGCACCGCCAACGACCGTGAGGCCCGCGCGAGGCCTCCGCGAGTTCAAGGATTGCACGTGGAATCCGCGAAGCCCGCGCGATGCCTCCGCGGTGGCGTGGTATCTCGGGTGTGCCGACGACACAATATTTTAAACCATGATTACATGATAGCTAAGAAGTCAAATAAAGTGACTTTTGAAAGAAAGCTGGAAAATAGGAGGAAAGGGAAGAGAAACAAAGGTGATAGCACTTCGTTTAATCTCATTTTTTTTTTCATAAACAAGCTCCTTTCCCACCTTATATTAGATTAGAACACTAGTGCTAACTTTAGTGCTTCCCTGATAGGATTCTACAGAGTTGACTCTATAATTAAGCTCCTGTCTACAAATTATTTCAAAGCCCTAACTCTTTAGGACTCTAAATGTGAGGGCAAACTATCCAGTCCCACATTTAGGAGATATTTGATTCAGATGCAAGGGTCTTTTGTTGAAATACTGCAGAGGTAGCAAAAGATAAGTATCTTAAATGATAGAAGAGCCAAACAAAACCATTTATTACTATTATTATTATCTGTATCTTTAGATCTATGATATGAAAGGTTTTTGACCTGGATTACTTATGTTAAGAATATTATTAGTAAATATCAAGGGCTTCTTGAATGG
>JBBUKS010512267.1:0-13338 GCA_038050645.1 Hedychium gardnerianum | reverse complement strand
ACCTCCAATCATGATTCTGAGACTCCCATATAAAGATATGACCGCGTGCCAAGTGGCACGAAACCTTGTGCTAGTCTGTCTAAGTTTGAACCAATGTGGTGCTGGTCTGTAAAGATCAGTACCAACGTGGTGCTGGAGTATATGAAGATCAAACTCAATATCCCATTTCAATTACTAGTGAATCATTTTATGAATGACAACATCAATGCCTTTTATTCAGTGGTATCATTTGACTTTAAATATCCGTACAATTCACATGTAGAATAGAGTTTCACTCAAAAATGTTCTAATTCACATGCGAAAATTCCAACAGTCAAAAATTTTAGTTTTATAAATTTCAATTCAAATAAAGAAAATTATCTTCACCAATGCCAAACACGCCAAATGCGATGTCTCACACATTTTTAGATTAAGGAAGCACTCCAAATCCTGATAACAAGCGAACTACTTCCTATCAACTTTGCTGGGGTGCATGTTCAGTCCACGAATATAAACCTGTATGTAATGTAAATCATTGTAAGAATTCTCATTTTCATTATTCAGATCAAAATGAATTTTCAAAGTCTCTATCGGTTTTGACCTTAGAAATATTTATATTCGGATACACTAAAATATATTAATAAATGTCTTAATACTAATCAATTTCTTAACTATTAAAATATTTAGTTTTTCACGTGTAATCAAAAATCATAAGAATGTTCTATTTTTACATTAACAGAAGAAGTTAGCAATCATATTTAACTTCAACAAACTTTTTACTAGTTCAAGTATATTTAAATTTTAAAGAAATTATAAACATAGTGGTTTGTTGAGAACAACACCGACGTGGTGCTGGTTTGTTCAAAACAGCATCACGTTCAAAACATCGTCATTTAAAAAACCTACACCAATGTTGATGCTGGTTTGTTGAGAACAGCACAAACATGGTGCTGGTTTGTTCAAAACAGCACCACGTTCAAAACAACGCTATACCCTTCACCAATGTTGATGCTGGTTTGTTGAGAACAACACCAACGTGGTGCTGGTTTGTTCAAAACAGCACCACGTTCAAAACAGCTCCATTTAAAAAACCTGCACCAATGTAGGTGTTGGTTTGGTTGAGAACAGCACCAGCTGGTGCTGGTTTGTTAAAAATAGCACCACGTTTAAACCAACTCCATTTAAAAAAATCTGCACCAATGTAGGTGTTGGATTGTTAAATAATAGCACCAGTGTGGTGCTGATTTATTCAAAACAATATCACGTTCAAAACAGCACCAATTAAATTGAGCATCATGTTGGTGGTTTTTTATTTAAAACATTATCAATGTAGTGTTGTTTTTTATTCAAAACATCACCAATGTGGTGTTGTTGTGAACAAACGAGCTCCAACGTTCCATTGATCTAGACGATCAAATTTTAACAAAAAAATTGAAGTACAACTTTAAAGTAGTATACATAGGAATAAAAGATATAGCAGATATAGAAGAAATGCAGTTCATCTCAAAAATGTTTTACATAAGATTAAAATATATAACAGAAATAGAAATATTATCAAATTTTGAAGTTGCACATGCTTAAGGAAGCCGCAGCAGCGAATAATAAGGGAATACCAGCACGATGGCGTGGGAATGATCGCCGACAGCCAGTGAATCAGGGAGAGGCGACGACGGAGGGGGCGCGACAGCAAGGAGTAAGAGAAGAAGCGTCGAAATCAAGGGAATACCAGCACGGTGCCGTAAGAATGATCGTCGGCAGCCAGGGATTGAGGGAGAAGGGATTGAGGGAGAGGCGACGACGGACGACGATGAAATTAGAGTTTACGGACCAGGAAAAACAGAAGAGAGGAAGATAGACAGCGAGATTTGAAGTTTTCAGCCAATCAAATCTGGAGAATCGGGGCGGAATTTCTCCCGCGCGAAGAAGAGAGAAAGAAAAAACGCGGAGGTGTTGTACACATCAGGTGTCCACGTTGACTGTCGCCCACGATCGCATATATAAGGATGTGCAGGGTATCAAAATTATTTATATATATATATATAATTCTATTAATTTGTACATCTTATCTTGTACAATCATGAGTATCTGTTGAGAAAATCGTTTGCACATCATTAATTAAAATATATGTGATGATAATTAGTGATCATAATTATATCACTTCAATAAATACACATAATTATACAGAATAAAATATTTAAATTATTAAAATCTTATTTATATATATATATATATATATATATAAATAAATTAGTCTGCTCATGAGCGACAAACGTGAACGATACTTGTAAATATATATATATATATATATTTTTAAATTCTCAATTATATCAATAAGATAAGATTTTATTTTTAAAATTAAATTATAATATTAAACACGAAAAAATTTCAAATAAAAAAAATTAAATATATATGAGATATGCAAAAATAAAACGTACCGAATATCAAAATTATATACATATTCATATTCTGTATATCATTTGCTATTCATATGTCGTCACTTAGAGTGCTTGAAATTAATCCAAACACCACATTTATTAAATTTTTTTTTTCCAAGATGCCTGGAATAAATCCAAGCACCAATTGTTATCCATTTTTTATTTTTTATTTTTTTAGTTCAAAATTAAACTAATTAAATTTTATCTTGAGGATTCAACGATTAAATTATAGTGTTCAAATAATTTTTTTTTTAAATATTCACGGATATAATATTTGAGGTATAATATTTAAGTTTTAGAATCTATTTTTTTTAAATAAAAAAAAATGCCAAGTATCTGGATCAATTTCAAATGTGTCACGCATGCCAAGGTACACACGATAACACAATTTATATATATATAATTATATATCACATAAATTATAAATATAATAATATTTTAATAATTAAAATTTAAAAACTCACATTATTAACTGAACTCGTTTATGCGTCTAACGAACTAAAACTCAAGCTTATTTAACGATTTGAAAGTATCATATTAACAAATTGAACTCGAACTAACTAATTTTGTTTAACTTTTAAATAAATTATTTTCAAATCGATCTCAAGTCAATCAAACTCGAGCCGATCTTAGAAAAAAATCCAATCGAGCCAAACTCGAATTTCTCACTGTTCAACTTAACTCAATTACACCCCTAAGTATAAGGTGATCGAGATATATGTCAATGTCTAATTTTCTAAATACTTTAAATTTAATTTCTAATTCCAACGTATTCTCACATTCAAAATACATCATTTGGACTATTGATTTTATATTAATTGCAATTTTTAACTAAGTTACCTAATTTTGATTTACTTTTTACTTATTTTATTTTAATATAATATAATTAATCTTTATATTATTTACACAATGCATGAATTACACCTTGTAAGTAGCCATGATGACACACGCAAATGCTCATTCCATTGCTATCCCTAATTAAGATATGAGATCTATCATTTAATATTAAGAAGAGGTTATTAGTATTAGTTATAAGAACAACGTTTAATTACGAGCTTCTGAAATTTTTTTAGAATGAAGAACTAGAAACAGGGAGAATTCTTACCCAATAGGTGCGATGCCAACCTGATGCTGGATGAATCAACAAGTTTTCATACCATCAAATGAGACGACGGGCGCTAAAGTTGTCAAGCATGGAAAAGTGGAAAAAGATCAGATCATCAGGGAGTGTCGAGCCGATCTAATCTAAATATCTTAAAGAGAAGGCCATGTTGGAAGGGCTGCTCGAACAATTGTTGCAGCCCATAGCAGCTTAAAACCGAAACAATGTCAAATATGCAACACTGTACAAGCAGCGGCGAACGGTCTCGCCTTTTCAATTCCTTTCGACTGTGGGGTATGCTCTTCCGGAACTACTTTCCCCTAGCGACACTGATGCTAATGACTGGGAAGCCCAGGCTCTTGCATTCATGGCACCTTCCTGCAAATTGCTTTGCTTGCACGGATGCAGCCTGCTGAAACCCTGCTTAGCTTGTTCCATGTAGGCCTTGAGGCAATTCCATATGTTCCGCAGGCTTGCATATCGCATCTGCCTCCTCCAAGCTCTCTGGAAACAGGCATTAAGGCTCGGAAGGAAAAGATGTAGTAGTCTCATCAGAAGGAAGAAACTTGCAAGTGCCAAATAACCATCCTGCTGCAGCAATTTCTCCGGTGACTTTGCCCATGAGAATGGGCAGTTTTCCTGCATGTCTTCCATGGGTTCAGTAGTCCTCAGCGAGTCCATAATTTCAGGTTTTGCTGATGGGTCAACACCTGAAAATATAACAAAAGGGATAAAGGAAAGCCTTTAGAATATGTTTGCAAACTATGTTGCAGATTGGATTCCCATGCACAAAACAAAGTCCAGAACAAACACCATGATGTATGATTCTGAAATTTGACCTACCATTTCTTGCTACAGAATTTTGGTCCTCCAAACAATTTTTTCTCGATCATCAGTTGAATTCTTTTAGTGTCCAATATTCATTGTAATAAATGAAGCAACTTATTAACAAATCAATTCTAAAATAGACTAAAAGATAGCCACCATGAAAAATAGTTATACAGTTTGCAATCTAGTAATCAAGCATGGAGAATAGAATATACCTGTGACATGATTGTAAAAGTCAAAAAGGGAATTCAAGGTTCGTGAACCACGATAACGGACCATCATAGTGGAATTCAGTAGTAGAAGGGTTGGAAAACCATGCACTCCATGCTTTGATAGTATACTGCAATTGACGACTTTCAGATATTACCATATAAACATTATTACATTTAAGGAATCTTGTTATTTTAACAAACTTTTTGATGTACCTTGGCCTGATAACAGATTCTTCAAATGCAAAATGATGAATAGCTGGAAACCAGTCAGACAAGACGTGGAAATTTGGAGTAAAGATTTTAGAGAAAGGACACCAGGATGCATAAAAGAGCAAAGCCACATAGCTGTCTCTGTTTGTCTGCACAATGCTCAATGCCCGTTGCAAAGCCGCTTCATCACCCTATGCATGCAATAGAAAAAATATATAAAGATCATTGCAAATAAGAGCCAACTAATACAATTTAAATGAAATAAATTTGAAGTACTTTCATGATTAACTAGGCTGTTACAATTACGCAACACAGCTAACATCCCTTTTTATTTTTTTGCCGCTAGATTTAAGTGGAGTACTAGGAGTGTCAAATCAGGACATTAGGTGTTGCTGTAAGACATGTTCTGCTTCTTATATTCCCAATTCAGTACTTAGTTCATTTGTTTATCTCTGTCTTTAGATTGGCCGAGTATGTACATTAAACATTTCAAATATATATATATTTTTTGAAGCTATTTATATTTACTGAACTTGTTGTCATGTGCTCTATGCTTGTGTCTAATCTTGCATTGTGTCTTGTGCAGTATTTTCTAACATTTTGTACATCAATCAATGTCCATCTGAAGTAATGCTGATGGAATTGTAGGGGCTAGTGAACTCTATTCCAGTCATGGGAAAGGAGGCATTTGGATTGTGAAACTTCATGTCTTGGTTAGTGCTCATGTTGTTAACTGCTAATTTTGGCATAATGTGTTCCCATTAGAACATTTACAAATTGTAATTGCAAATCCATAATCCACCCCAGCAAAAAGGAATTTCATGCATGGGCTTTATATAATACAGCAAATTGTTTGATCCCACGTTAACTTTAGACAACATCCGCCATAAGTAGTATTATCTATAATCGTGCGGAAAATCAAGGTAGTGCCCCAATTTAGCAATATTAGAAGGGGTGCCTTTTTTTTATTTTTCATCAATATGGTACCCCCTGACACAGTGAAGTCCCATAATTGTCCTAAAAATTAGTTCACTTGATCAAATAAATCAAACTGGTTCAAAATTCTTAACCAATTTGATTTCATCCAAAGAGCAAACATGCAGGATTCCTCTCTCTTGTACCATCGTTCTCCCTCTCACCAACATACATCATTTTCTCCATCTTGTGCTCTCTCCCAACGGCTTCCTCTTCTTTCTTCATTTGAAAGAGGTGATTAGTCAGTAAGGAAGGAGTCTTCTCCTTATTAGGATCTTCTTGTTCCTTTTCTTCTTCTCCTTCCCATTGAAAGATATTTAGTAATCCTAATCTTACATTAATTCTCCCTTGTTATGTTCTACCTTGAAGGTTAGTCATTGAGAGAAGAGGAAGGATCGTTTAAGGTGTGTTGAACAAGTGAAAGAGGGTTGAAGCCCTAAACTCTTATGTAAGTCTTATTGATACATGTGTCTAAAAATTGGTAAACTTTAAACTCTTATAAAAGCCTCATCACACTACATGCAGTCTGTGTATATATATCCCAAAAAGAAAAGTAAAATGGCTATTGTGAAAATTGAACAAACTAAATCGAACAATTTAACCCCTCTTTAATTTTATTGTATTGATCTTAAATTCTAGTACATGTGTTCTATATTAATTTGTCCGAAATAGTAATAATGGTCACTATGAAAAATAGACAGGATGAAATTGAACAGTTCCAGTGAATTTGTCCAAGTTTGTTATATTTCCCTTAAAAGGATGTGAATCTGTTCGGTTTTGTTATATTGCTCTTAATGGTTTTGTTATATTGCTCTTAAATACAACCCAAAATTGTCTAGATCTTCATAATAACATTCTCTCATCAAACTACACATGTTGTGTGAAATTGCCCTAAGAAAATGTAGCATTTTAGCTAAATGGACAAAATCCATAGTTTTGGTGAAATTCCCCTTTAAATTTCCCCCCCTATAATCTATACTATGAGCCCATTTAGCCTACATCCTGTGCTTCTTTATACCCATTCTATTAATTAGTATGCAAGGATGTTTCGAGAACTAAATATCATCATCATCCTCATCAAGTCATATTCTTGTGATTAAGTTCAATGGGGTTAGACTGATCTCGATTTGGATTCAATATGGATGACAATCAAATTGAGCTGGCTCGCAAGCTTTTCGAGCCTGCTCAAAAAATATTTGATTTGTATTCAAAATTATCAAATTCAAACAGATTCAATAACTTTTCGAGCCAAATTCGAACCCATAATATTTTGTTTGATTTTGCACACGTTGCTCGTGAGCTTTTATTTAATATGTTTATATTTTTATTATATTAGACAGTAAATATATTTTTATTCTGTAGTACACAACTTTAATTCAAATATGCTCAAATTAAGGTTTGAATAACTCAAACTGAACTCAAATTTGAGTCATTTTAAGCTATAGTTCAATTCTGCTTGAATCAATATTCAAACAACTTGAACCAAACTCAAGCTCGAATTTCATTAGAATTGAGCTCGAGCCAAAATTATTTGTATTTTCGAACTTCAAATCGAATTCGAAAATCACACATTTTTTCAAGCTCGAACTTGAATATCAATATTTTTATACTATTCGGCTCGATTCCGTTCATTTGCACCCCTAGTTAGAACAATATCGATTTGGACTCAATTTGGATGAGTTATGGTTGAATCAAGCCACACAATTCGGGTCTATTTTAGTCGTATTCTTGGGTTCACTTGGTCTAGAGTTTTCGAGATTATTCAATATGCATGAGGAGCTTAACCTTTCCCTATTATGCTTATTTGCATGCCTATGTTAGTCATACGTCATGGTTAGATGTTGTTGACAAAGTCATCACACATAGTCGCCGCCCTTGCCTATAGAGTCGCTTTCAGTGAGTACACCATTCTCTTCACTTGCAAATCATCACAGCAGTCACTCATCGACAACAATTGCTAATGACTATGAGCCCTACCTACACCTTTTGGTGAACTTGCAACAGCAGTTGCCCCTTTCTTACGACCTCATCAATCCATCTCCATTATGATCCATAATGCATCTTCAAAAGTGCTTTAGAAACAGAAACACATCCCTCATCCCTCTTCTGAGCAGTTGTCTAACCACATTTCCTCTTTCAAGTAACCCCCATGTATTTTCAAAAGCGCTTTGACAATAGAAACCTATCCTCCTTTCGAGCAATTTTCAAAACCTATTTCCCCTCTCCTTATGAGCAACAACAATCAAACCTTTCTCTTGAACTCTTTTGAGTGGCAACAACCACTTAGTGTCTTGTTCCAAATGTGAGTAATCAGAGTCCCCAATCCCCTTTTGTTTCCCCTTCATAGCCTTGTTATGAATGTAAGTATAGCAAATTCAATTAAAAGACTTTGTTCAATATTATAGTTTATGTTATAATGTGTTATGGCTCGTCTTGATAGGATGTTATGATGCGTGCTTGTAAAGCTTGGGAATCCATTAGTTATCACTTTTGATGTTGATCGGGGGTAGAGAAAGTGTCTCTACCGTGATGATTGATTTATGGTGTAGAATCATAATTAACAACGACACTCATGTTGCATACTTAGTTGTTAGAAGAATATAAAGGTATTTTGGGTTGATTGGTGGGGATGTGGAATTTTTTTCGAGGTGGGTGCTTTCTAGTTGTTTCATTGCATGTACCTTGTGTATGATTAAATTGATGAAAATAGATAATGGAAGCGTCCTTGAAAAAGAGCTTGATTTTGAAATTATTCCACTCTCATTACTTGCGACTTGCTTTTATGTTGTTTGTCCTTTTGATATTTCATAGTGTTTGTCTATCTTAGATTGGTTTTGTTGACACTCGTTGACAATAAGTTAATTAACAAGAAAGAACATATACATGTGAAATTTAAAAAATTAAAGCGTAACTACTTATATATAACCAATAAATCAACGAAGGAATTATTTATACTATAGAGATTTAGCTCCATGCTCCAAAAGAGATTATGTGACTACTTATACTAAATTAATAAAATAATAAATGAAATATTTATACTATGAGTTTTAGCTCTGTGATCTAAAAGGAGTTTGTATCTCAATCTATTTTTTATTATACCATATTTCAATCTATTTTTTCATTTTGTTAGCTATTAAAGCTACACTAAATTGCTCAGGAATATTAATAATTTTTATCAAACTTTACTAATAAGTGCACATGTTCATCTTCGATTGTATCAAAAACAACATTTATTTTTTCCACTTGGCATTAATTGAATGTAAAAGTTTATAGTTTATGCTCACAAATAGCATAGCTTCTATTAGTAGTATCAAACATGTCTACTTGTGCACAAGTCAGCTCAACCTAGCATGGACCAGCTTATTAGCTCAACTGTGCCCATCACTATATACGACTAGGCGCATGCCATGCAACAAGGTGCAATCCCATGTGTTGGGCATGGTCTCACCCATATTTCTCTCTCAACTTTCTCATTCAACTTCCCTAATAACCTTACAAATGGACAAAAAATTTTAAAATCACAAGGTTGTAACAATCATTTGGTTGCAAATAAAAAAAATCTCAAAATTTCTCTATAAATACCCTCCCACCTCAACTCATCTAAATACATTCATCTTCATCTTCATCTCAAACTCTCAACTCTTAAACACTCATTGTCATTCTCTCACAATATTTTCCCATAATCTTCTATTGATCTCTTGTTATTTTTCTTTGTTTTACCATCAATACTTAACCATCAATTTCATCACAAACTCTGTCCACTCTTCTTTGCGAGGTATAGTTTACAATTTTACTTGCTATAATTAAATACTTAAATGGTTAGAGTTGGACTTTCTAAAACCAATATGTGAACCTCAAAATAATATTGATGAATTTGATTAGTGTTGTTAAAGTTTGCAATGTTTTGGAATTATTTTATTTGCTAATAATGATATTACTATTGTTTAGTGTCCCACTTCTCTTTTATAATTACAATGTTTAGTAATATTAGTACTTTGTTTAATGAATATAAAAATGATAATAACTTAGCAGAGATAATTACCACCATAGGAACAAAACTGGATATATATATATATATATATATATTAGAGGATATTAGACATCAATCTATAATGAGTAAGTGAAATCATCCCAATTACTAGAAAAATGCAAGAAATGATCCTTTGAATGGAAGGTATGTAGACATTCTATAGTATGGTAGGCCAAAAAGCTGAGTTAAGCCAAAATATATTCTTTTTTGCGATTCTACAGAGTTTTTTTTTTAAAAAATAGTTATTCCTTGGGCCCATGCTGGGCTTGGGTCATAATATCCCAAGTTGTGTTTGACACAGTTTTACAGGAGTCAGGCTGGCTGGGGACAAATTGATTCCTTGAGTTTCAATTACCAGACCATTGCTTGAGGTAAGGATGATATTTACTGCAGACTGGCAGCAGTACATAGGCTGGTCAAAACTAGGATTATATTTCAGCTCTTTTCCTTCCCTATCTCCTCATCTCTTATTTAGGTGTTTTCTCCCTCTATTCCCCTCTCGCCTTTTCCTTGTTCATCAGCACCAATCTCTCCCTCTTTCCTCTCGTCTTTTCTCTTTCATCATTGGTACAGGTTGTCAAATGGAACAACCTGTACCATATCCAACACACTAAGCTAGGACTGATTACGGACTTCTGCCCAAATATTTGGTACGGACTGATACATGAAAATCTAGCATAGATATTAGGCATAAATGCTAGTTTATTTTCATTAAAGCATCCACTGTCACGCTCATTACATATGGGTTAACTGATGCAGGTATTACAAAATTTAAACTTCATAAAACCAAAAGCTTGTGGGATTCTCATAAACTTCGCGTGCTATCAAATCTGGAGTGCAACAAAAGAAAATCCCTAATTTATTTCAGGATCATATATTATTTCGATTAAATAAGACTAGAATTAGAGGTGGAAAGAAATAAACACGCGATAATAAATTTATGTAAAAAGGAAAATCTGTCAGCACCTCAATCATCATCGATGGACCCAAATCCCAGCAAGAGGCCGGACGACGCAAGATCGAGTCCCCAACCGAGGGCACGGGGCAAGCAGGCGATCCCGTCCCCAGGACGACGAAGGCGGCCAAGAAAAGAAGAGCAGCGGACAGAGCCTGCGTCTGCTTCCCGGTCCCCTCCATGATCCGGTTCCAACTCCCGCAAATATGAAGATCCGGACTATAGAACGGGAGAGGAAGGGCAGGAGGAAGCCCTAGGTCGAGGGGAGGCGAGAGAAGCGGCAGAGGAGATCGGGGCGACGTCGGTGGTGCCGGCGTATTCAGCTCCGCGACCACGGCCGGCGACAGATTTATAAAGGAATTTTTTTCCCCTTAATATTTTGGTCCTCTTTTCTTGGCAACGTCGATGGGGGAAGGAAGCAGAGTTAATAGTGGAGACGAAGCCGGTGTTTTCCGGAGAAGAAATCTCCACCGTCCGTTCCAGATCGGACGGGCAGTACCAAGCGGAAACCAGCGATGGGGCGGAGAAGAGGGTGTGGGCGGAAATGAGGTGGGAGCTTTTCGCTCGGGTCTAAGGATCGACCCAGGGAACACGGATTTCATTGGGTAAGAATAGGAGGCTGGCTGGCCAGAACTTTTTTGGTGACGTCATGATGTTTCATCCAGCTTCAATATTGAGTTGCCTGATCTGGATGATGCAGGAGATACTCCGTCGTTCTGGTCCGGGCCACGCGGTCGTTTGGGGAAGAGGACTTGACGGAAATCGACCGGCATGCCCTAACGTTTTTATACTTCGGCCTCTAATTACAAATATCAGTTTGGCCCATTTATTTTAGAAAATATTTGATTATAGGGTACGGTATTTTTTTATAAAAGTAGGGTAAAAATCAAACGGACACTCCAAATTAAGAAAAATATTAAATGGGCATCTTTTTTTTCTTCCAAATAAATAAATAAATATTTCTCTCATAATTTTATATTGAAAATACTCTTAGATCAAGTATTATTGTAGAAGTTATCAATAACTACTATAACATATTTAAAATATATTCAAGATTTAAAATTTAAGATTTACATCATGTACCAAATAACTATTATAATATGTAAAATCTACTAAATATAAATTATAATACATAGAAACTATTCAATAACTACTACAACATGTTTAGAATGAATTTAAAATTTAAAATTATAATCACTACATAATAATTTTTACAACTATTTTAAAATAATTTTAATAATTTTAAATAAATTATTAAATAATATTTTAATATAATAATATTCATAGATCTTAAATCCTAAATTTTTATTTCACTCTAAACACATAACAAAAGTTATTGGGTAATTTTTACACACTATAATAGTTAATATATAATTTCTACACGATATAAATTTTAAATCATAAATTCATCCTAAATATATTATAGTAACTATTATAACTTCTCAAGATGTATTTTCAAAATAAAATCATAAGAAAAATGTCTATTTGATTTTTTAAAATAAAATACCCTTTTGATTTTATAAAATATGAAATATTCTTTTAATTTTTGGCTTTCTCTTTCTTCCACGGTTGTAAATAATTAACCATTAATTTCACTAGTATAAATAATAATAAGAAAAGTCCTCAACCAAACATCTAGAGTCAAGATTCACCTATGACATATGATAAACAAAATTTTCCTTTAATAAATAATAGATCCAAGAACTAACCGTCAAAATAAATCTTCATCTATATATTTTTAATTTATTTTAGTGATCAATACAAAATTTTTGTAAAACTAAATCGATCACTCCAAGATTAATCGGGCCATATGCTTAGATATTTGATACCAACTACAAAAAATAAGAGCAATCTCGTGCATGAAAATTTCACCATTGCGAGATCCCGAGAAAAGATCGAACCACACAGTCTTATCTTGCATTTTAAAAGAGATTATTTTTGTGATTTAAACATGTGACATTGCTTATAACGAGGATGATTATACATTCTGCATTCCATCAATTTACTATCTTCACTCCAAAATATCATGCAGTTATTGATACAATAATTAATTTTCTCTACAGACAAATCTAAATCTCTAATCAATTTCTTTGTATCACAGAAGCTATCAATCATGCAGTTATCAACGAGGAGTAACTCTGACATCAATTGATATATGTATATATGTCATCGTAACATCATTCAGAGAAATAATATTTTGTCTTCGTGTTAAATAATCTTACAGTAGCTGATAGTTAAGAATGATCAAAAGGAATATCTTCTCTTTTACTAGTCTTTAACATGTCATATATTTTCTGAACTTTGGATGTATATATTTTCTCTATATTCGATTGATCATATGCATCCATTGCATCGTAAACTATTGATTGCATTACATTCACATGCTTTGATGATTCTTTTGGAGGAATCGGGCAAGATGACGAAACAACTAAAGATCTAATTGGGTCAAATACATACGATTCTCCATGATAATACCAGTTGTAATAATTTGAAACAAACTCATTCATTGTGGCAAAAGGCGAAACGCTCGCCCCTAGCGCCCCCGCCAATCCGTCCCAGGACCAACACGGAGGAGGTAAATCACGGGGGCTAGTCTAGCCAGCCCGAACAGT